>FIZR01018675.1:0-71967 GCA_900060175.1 Ferrisia virgata
AAAAAAAAAATAACAAAGATTGGTTAAAAAAAAAAAAAAAAAAAAAAAAAAAAAAAAAGGGAAAAATCACACAAACTATCCTTATTTTATGATGAACATGGCAATAAACAGTCCTATCTGTAAGATGGAATAAATGATCAATTACGTTTACGTAGTAGGTAAAGGTGTATAGCTAATTCTAATTCCAAAAATGTTTTCCCTTTTCACGTTCGCATTGTACTTATATAAAGTGATGGCCAGTTACATCAGAAACGTAAACTTATCTTTGTAAGTTCGCAAAGTAAAATGAACTTCTCCATTTTATTTTTTTCTTTTGTTGAAAAAAATAAACTTATTTCTTTCCAATGTCATGATTAGTTTTCATCGTACTCTTCTTCGTAATCTTCCTCTTCTTCCTCTTCTTCGCGACCACGAGCATGAGAATGCGATTCATCCTTAGCCTTATCTTCTGGTTCTCCTTTTCTCGATTTAGGCTCTGCTTCTCCACCACGCTCAGATTTTTCAGGTCCTCTTGTAGCTGAAAGCGAATGAAAAGTAATAGGTAACTGTAAAAAATCATTAAAAAAGGGAATTTGTTAATTCGCGGTTGAATTAAGGTTAAATAGGTTAGGGCTGAAATGTCGCAAAGTTATACTTACTGGTTTTGGTTTTCTTTGGACTTCTGTCCCTTTTGCGTTCGGAACGTTCGCCCTCAACGGCTCTTTTCTTTCGTACGTTGGTTTTTTGCATTTTTAATTGATAAAAACCCATCGTCGAGACTGGAATGGTGACAAACGAAACGGCTAGTACCAGTGTCCAAGGTTGCTCCGTTAATTCTGGGTATCGTTTTAAGCATTCTTGGCGTTGCTGTAGCGTTTCGTCCGAATACGTCGTGCTGCAATTTTTTTCTTGCGCTGAAAATGCGCATCGGTAGTAGTAGATAGATAAGTAGAAATTTATCGTGTTTTTTCCTCTTCTTTTTCACACTATGATAGGTATATACTATACGTAGGTATAAATAATTTACTAAAAGGTAAATAAAGTAATGCGATTTTACTCACTGTTTTCCGGAGCAGTGCAATTTAATGGATATTGGGTGGTTATGTTGTACGTTTTAATCCAGTTTTCTAATCTCGAGCATTGACAAAAACGCTCGGGTTCGGTTAGCGTAGCTCTATCGTCCCATTCTACGCTTAAGTTTCGTAGCAAGCAGAACGGCGCTAGATTCTCCGCCGTCCAGTTATCCATAGGATTCCATCTTACATCTACGGTAGTTAGAGGAGCTAATGTATTAAACAGAGGAAACGAACGCAGCGAACAATCGTAAGCGTAAAAATGTGTCAACGAATTTGCGCTGCTTAAATCGATATGTTCTAAAAAATTATTTTGACTTAGAGATATCTTCTTTAAACTCGTCGGTAGCATGAATGACGGATCGAATTCGGTGAAAATATTCTCGATTAATAGAAAATTCAACTTTTTCAATTCTTCAAATGTGTTTTTATGTATTGGATTTACTTTGTTTCGGTATTTAGTATTTCTTATCTTGATAATGGTTAAATCGCTATATTTTATAAATGATTTTTCGTTCATTTGTTGAAAAGTATCATTTTCGAAAATTAATTCCTGTAAAAAAAAAAAAAAAAAAAAAAAAAAAAAAAAAAAACAAAAAAAAAGAAAAATTTTATTTTTAAAAAATTATTTCTTAAAAAAAAAAAAAAAAAAAAAAAAAACGAAAAAAATACGCAAAAAGTAAGGTAAGGCTATATCACGAATTAAATGTCCAATTTTCATATAGCATAAAAATAAGCTAGTGTTTAGGTCGACATTTAAGTGTTAGTAAATGATAAATATTTGTTAATAAATTTAGTGCTGGAATAGTTTTATTTTAAATCAAACGTATAAGGTATGAACCTTGGAAGGACAAATGTACATTAAAATACAAGAACAATTATTACCTCAATCGTAACATCTAAATCTTGTGGCACGTCTTCGAACTCGCTATGTGTGCAATGAACTGTACGAAGTTGACTAGTGGTATTATAAAAACAATTGTAACCGTAAACGAACGAATTATTAGTCATCAGTAATATATTGCATGCGATACCTGAAAATATACGAAACTTTTTAACAGACAAATTTCGCGTATCAATTTTGACGTGTTTAATCGGAGATATTATAACGATTACTATTGTCGAGGAAGTGTTTATTACGTACTTAGATATCTTTTCACTAGCGATATGTTCATAATGAGGATGTGTCGGCCATCAGTAAGTCACCAATTACATCTTCGTTGTCGAAAATTTACATTCGGCGATGTATTTTTCAGCTAAACATGACGTGAAAATTATCTAATAATTTTTAATAAAATTATACACATAAAGCAATACTTTTCAAGTTTGGGTACGTATTTGTTTACTTGCACTTTGTATTTACATTGTTTTTCAGCTCCAGTTTGGTAACCAACTATTTTTCAATATCGATTGCCATTCGAAATGTATTATTTTTGTTTTATCCAGGAATTTGAATTTAATACTACGAACAAACTAAAAAATTATGTTTTATTTATTACAACTATCATTAAAAGAACACCCTATCATTCAGTTAGATCGTGTCACCTTTCATTGATTTTTACCGTGAATAAAGTATCAATAACTGTGCGGCAATGTACATAGAATGTCTAGGTATATAGGTGTATCTGTGTGTAGTTATAGGAGTATTTGAAACAACACTTCGAGGACGGTGTTGGATTTCTCAAATACTCTGTGAATATTGAACAAGATACGGTATACGTATTGTGCAGTGGTAAACCAGTTATTAATTCCTTTTTTCAAAGCCTCAAACCGTATACTTTTGTATTTACTAACATTATGTTGAATCCGTTGAAAATATTTTTCATTTCTCAATCAAATATTATCCACTAAAGCGTTTCAATTTCAATTTTAATTTTTTTTTTTTTTTTTTTTTTTTGAAAGTTGGAAGGATGTAGTGAAAAAAGTTGTGAAATGACTTCAAATAAATGTAACCCTTACCCTACCCCCTTCTAGTTTAAAATTTCAAAATTTACACGAAAAATCCATGAAATTTTTTTTTCTTTTTCAATTTTTTTGGTGCTAACGTGTCATATTAGACCACATGAGACAAAAAAAACTATTCATATTTTTTTTTTGGCTTTTCAGAAGTTTCAAAACCACATTTAAAAATAAAAAAAATCGAATTTCTAATTTTTTTTTTGTTTATTATGTCATAAAAAATGATAAGATTTCGTATTTTTACTACATTATTTCAAAAAAATTTTAAGGGGGTAATTGATTTTTTCCAGTTTCAAACAGAATTTTAGAACCCCGAAAAGTTTTCTTTTGGTCTCATGTGGCCTACTATGACACGTCAACAACAAAAAAAATCGAAATATGTAAATTTTGGAACGTCAAATCAAAAGAAAGTGGGGTAAGGGTAAAGTGGGGTAAGGGTAGATGAGGTAAGGGTCATAATTGTTCTATTTTTAAAAGTCGAAACCCGGAAGCCCAGCTTTGAATACACTACATGTTTCCAAAAAAAATCTTATGCATCAACCACCTCCACTTGGAAAAACTTTGAACCCTTGCATGAGATATTTCTATTGAAGAAGAACAAAGAACCGAGAACCAAAAACGTAAAGAACGTGCAATTTAGAGAACAAGAACGTAAAAAAAGAACTACTAAGCTGAATGATTGAAGAACGAAACAAAAATTAGAACAATGAAAGCAATTTTACCATTTTTGAAGAGCAAGAAATAACTTTGAAAATTAATTTTGAAAGAACAAGAATATTATCAAGAACAACTTTTTTCTGTTCTTTTTTCCATTTTTTATTTGAATTTTAGCAGATAATTCCTCGATTTGTTGTAATTTAAGTATATTTTAGTGATTTTTTTTTAAGGTCTTACTCTCATTTTCATCAACTTCTTCATTGATTAGACCAGTTCTAGTTAAATTTTCAAAAATTTGGGTGGTTGAGTTGAAGAACAGAAACCAACAAGAACGAGAACGATAACAGAGAACCAAATAAAACCATATAAAGAACAAGAACAGAAAATTAAAACAATATTTTGAGAACCGTGAAGAACAAGAACAAAATGAAAACAATGTTTACAAATCCTAAATGAAAATAAAACTAACGAGAACAAGTACAAGAGTGAAAGTTCACTCGTTATTCCATTCCTGGGAGCACAATATATTCATCTGAGACTTTTTACTCACTTGAAGAGAAGTATATACGTAAGCACAAATTGGTCGAAAAAATTTGTTGGTGGTAAGGTGGCCGTTAATGGTTTGTGCATTTTGTACATTTTTACAAGAAGTTCTAAACTGAAAACTCGTTGAACTTTGAAACATTATAACGTGTGCCTATTGATTGCCTATTGCACATCATCGAGAGAACTCGTATTGGCATAAAGGCACGTATAAGTTTAATCGGTTTCTATAAATATCTTCACAAAATCCGTTGGAAAATCGTTCGTGTTTTAAGACTACTATAAAAACGTCACCTGTGAGAAATAGATTCGACTGGGAAGCTAAGATTTTAATCGGAATAAAAATAAATAATCATTTTCGAATGAAAATCTAGTTTGAAAAAATATTAAATTCATCTCAGTATGACATAAGTTGAATTTTTTTTCTTAAAAGTTTTCTGCAGTTGTGAATTATGCTACCCGTAAGGCGTATCTAGAAACGTCTCAGGGAGGGGGTTCAAATTTTTTAGAGTGCTGGGGCGGTAAATAAATTTTTTTAGCAGCTTTTCGCAGTCTGAACTTCTAAAACGTAAAAGGGAACATTTTTTTGAAAAAAGGAGCAATGGTAAAAACTTACCGTCGATGACAATTCTACGTTTAAATATGTGTAAAAATACAAATTTTATAAAAAAAACTGTTTTGGATTTTTTGAAAATTTTTGAACTTTGAATGAGTGACGCAAGTTTAAAAAATTTAGTTACCAAGTTGAAATTTTTACTAAGTTTTGAAAACTTTTCGCAACTCTAGTGTCCCTACCGTTTGCAGATTCTCAAAAAAGTGAAATTCGGCGCACTCTAGTATCAACCCAACCCACTGGCCGAGATAGGACCGAAATTAGGGAGGGGGTGCAGTACCTTCATTTTACTACTGAAAAAAAAAAAGGTAACGTGTGAGATTTTTGATGATTTCTGTCCATGTATGAGGAGAAAGCTTATTACAGAAAAATCAGGAACTATTGTGAGGGCAAAAATGTTGCTAAATTTCAAGATTGAAAGGTCGAAAAATGAATAAAAATTGTAGTTTTTCTGAGTTTGCTTTTGTAGCGTATTAATTTTTAGATTTTTGTAAGAACATGGGATTGAGAGGCCTGAGTTCTCCCATACCCCCACCTCCATCTCCGCATATACAAATATGACCCGTTCTCCATGTGCAGGAGACTGCCTTTCTTACACAGTTCCGTGTAAAAAAATCATGTTTTCAATTTTTTTTCATTTTTTTAAAAACGTTAGTAAAAGTATTGCTTATTTTTGAAAAAATGTTTATTCAGATTGCGAGTAGTAGGTACTAGGTGCTAGGTAGCTACTGGTATAATCAGGGTATATGCTAGCTCAGTGAGAAGACATGAGACGGTGTGGAGGTAGGTATTGATTTTTTTCTCGGATTGGACATCTTGACAGATGAGTAAGAGAGAAAATTACTTTAGGAGAATATTTTCGTTTGAAATATCTGTAATAAAAATACAGCCCTTTTAATTTAAAAATATGTAAGCGTTTTTATATGCGTGTTTATTGCGAATTGTCCGAAGATGAGAATTAATACGAGACCTTGCAATTTATTTTTTTTCTCGCTAATTTTCTTTTTTTTTTTTAAATCTAGTTTTACTATGTGCGCTAATATGATACTTACTGTACTTCTTCGGCATAGATTGAAATATCCCGTTAAAGCGCTAGATAAGCAGGTAAGTTTATGAAAGAAAATTACATAAGCGAGATTTCACGTCCATGAAACAAATAAACAACCACTACGGGGCTGTTTCATTACTCACTTTGCCAATTTAATAATATAAACAGGGTTTAATTACGAAATGTTTTAGTTGACTGGCGAAACGGTTCTCTACTGTCTGCGGTTTGAAATTATCATCTTATTGTGCACTCTGAATTGACAAAATCTATGGGCGTTTAAAGTGCCTACATCTACCTACACCCAGCGAAACTCCAAATATTTGCTTGTTTGACGACTCCTTATCAAAGCGTTCTTACCTATTAAAAGCAGACGCTTTACGTTGTTGTTCTTCGAACAATTTCGTGTACCTCTACCTACCTCCTACCTTGAATATGGCGTAAAAAATTTCTCATTATCAAGATCGAACCTTAATATTTTTGTCATGAATCTACATTCCATAATTCAATAAAAATTATTCACCTAATTAGCTACTTACTAAATTACGCATTTGCTTTTTTATCATGTTGCAGGTAATACCTATTATTTTCCGATTGGTCAAAATGAATAAAGTATGAAATTCTGTTCAAGTCGATCGCACAGTAAATTGGTGACGTATTCTTTGATTTATTTAGCTTTATAACTGGGTACATTATTTTTGGAAAAAAAAAATGTACTAAAAGAAGAATCGTTATTTTGTAGCTTTTGTTCGAATTTTATACACGTAATATTATGACGAATATGTATTACCAACCAGTCTTGTTAAATTTTAACGTTTACGTGTATTTGAAAGTAGATGAAAGTGTATAATTCGAAAAAAAAAAACCAATAATAGATTTTTTAAAAGGTGCATTCAAGTGCACGTTATAAATATAGGTAGGTAATATTTTCAGTATTCGTCGTATCAAAAAAAAAAAAAAAAAAATTAGGCAGAAAAAAAATTTGTAGCAAAATATGCGCATATTTTCAGTTACGCTATGAAAGTTTTCGTTACCTTATACGACAGGTATATGTATAAGTATATAGGTATTTGCTTGAAACGTGTCGATACATACTCGTATACGTATTTTGCCTAAACTTTCAGCGTAAAAGATTTTGAAAATTGTTCAATATTTTATATACGTATAGGTCTACAGTTTTGCTAGGCGTTTATATACATAGACGAACGTATACCTTGAACAATTAGTCGCAGCTTTTTCACGTGTTCGGTGTTCACTTTTATATAAGTAAGTATAAAGTAACATCTGTGAAATTGGATGAACGATTGGACGAATTTTTAGTGTACTCGTTCAAGTGTAAAATACTTAATTGAGCAATCACCAATAATTATTAAATCATTGGAAAAGTTCTCTTTGAAAACCCAAAGGTATTGCCGGACATTCGATTTCCACTAAAGTGTAGGTATAATGTATACTTACCTTCCTATTTCAAAGAGTACGTCTTCAGTGGTTTATTTGATACCTACCTACCTAGCTACCTACCTAGCTGCCTACTTATATACATCATAGTTTCGTGAATTTATCTTTTGAGCGCATTAGAGCGATGTAATGAAAATGTCCATCACGATTTTGCAATGCACGTGTACTCGTATATATTGGAAATGTGGTCTTGGCAGTAGTGAAAAATTAGTACAGCCTATTGTCTGTACGATATCTGGAATTTATGAATTCGTAAATTCGCCTTTTAATTAAACGTTTTCTACGAAATTGCTCGAATTTCAAATTATTCGATAATTATTGATCATGAATAACCTCCTTTTTTTTTCTTTATTTGCGCCACGAATTAATTTCATTGATATTCGTGAATATCACAAAGTATAAGGCAGGCGATAAGGTGAAATGGTATAGTTTTGTATATTTCACATTGTTATACTATATATATATATATTTTTTATTGCATTTTTTCATTTTGATTGATGTATCGTATTACTAACCCAGATTTATTATGCCATTATTTGGTTTATCTACGATAGATACATTGATACCTACCTACTACCTTTTACCTAGGTGTGCTGCGTGGGTATCTAATGCAATGCAATTTTGCTAGTTTTAGTTACAGCACTTCATATTGTTTACATTCGAATAAAGAAAAATATAAAGTAGATTTATCTACCTAGTTGTAATCATACGCGCGTGTTTCTTTTTGCCTTTCTTCGTGTCGTAAAAACGTATAATTAATTGCTGAAAGTTCGCGGCGTAAATTGTGTTATGCATTGCTCAAAGCAATGTAAGAAGTTATAAAATGATTAGGTTGAGTTTTCAAAGGATCCATTATGAAAAGATTTCATATGTGTACCTACAATATAAATGTATACGTACTACGTAGACGTAGACGTAGACGTACGCTAAGGTAGGTACTAGGTAGGTAGGTAGGTAGGTAGGTAGCTAGGTACCTGTACAACGCAGAGAGTTGGATTGTACTTTATAAACGAAATTCAAGCCGACTACTTCATCTTTATAAATACGTACCGTTGGTATACCTGTCTGTGTTATATGCTACGGTATGCTTAAGCATATCTTTATCAAGATAGGTAGGTTAGCGTTAATTAATTTAACTAATCTGCGAGCTAAAGTGAAGTATGAAGATATTTATGCGAAAAATTATTGATACTCGTGTCGAGAAATATTCCAACGTATTATGTTGCTTTGTATATGTCACTGAGGTTAGTTAATCGTTGTAATAATTAGATGAGTGTTTAGACGAGAGTCTTTTTAAACTCATTTGAGTATAAGAGAGTATGAAAAATCAATGGTGTGTTTAGAGTGTTTACTTCACGCGTTGCTTCTATTTTGGAAATAAGGTTTATCTTTAACGAAGTATATGGGTCGATGGTATACGTAACAAGGCACGTGTATGGACACTTGTAATATTAAATTACAACGTTAAGAAGAAAATGAAAATCTTGAAAAATCTGCCAAGCATGCAGATATGCAAAGAGGTTTGAAGGAAACAGTCGACATACGCTCAAGTTTTTTTATTTTTTTATTTTTTATTGTTGTTCAGACTTCGAACCTGTAAGAAAGTGTGATAGGTATTATTGGTATATCAGGTATAGGTACCTGTAAATAAATATATACACGTTAAGGTAACTAACAAGTGGTAGCAAGTAACGAAGTATTAATCTCGTCTGATATAAGAGGGCATGAAAGAAAGTATACGGGGGTATTAATTATACATACTAGTTCTGGTTCGGATTACGTTTAGGACGTGTTTCGGAGGTAATAGGGTATTTGCCTTGACAATGTGGATTCAGTAGAAGGTTAAGAGAAGTTTTGTGGCCTGCAGCTAACTATATAGTCAGCTTCTCGTTCCCACGGTTACAAGTGGCTCTCTACGTAAAATTACTTTGAAAACCACAACAGAATATTCGTCGAATATTTTTTAAAGTTTGTATACATCTTGGAAAGTTTTTCATTTCATATAATCAATTTTGGAGCTGAAAAAAAGTTTTTTTAAACTTACTTCCAGCACGAATTAGAATAAATTGATTTATTATACGTTATTTTTATCTGAAATCATCGCATTAGTATCCGTATTTTTTGTGAATTTCATTCGACGAAAAAAAAAAAAAAATTCATTTTACCCGAATAAAAAGAAATAAGCAACGCAAGTTTGCTTATATATTTTGTTGAGTTTCATTTCCGCCAAGTGTTGTTTGCCTACCTATATCTATATATCTACTTTTTTTTTCAGGTTCGAATCGATTTTATTATATTTATGAAAAAATTGACATTTGCTGGGTTGTATTGCTATGTGAATTCATTTTTTTGAATGATCTCTAATTTCAAAGTGTAAACACGAGGATCGTATATAAATATAGAAAGATACCCGACGGAATTATTTTTTTGTTGTATTCTGTGCATACCGTGTAGTCTTTTTTTCCCCTTCAGCTTCGTGCGGACTACATTTTAGTATAGGTATAGTACACAGCAGTAGAATTCAGTTTAAATTTGATATACCAACCTAACAACATTATTCTAGTAATACGACAAGTGGGTTGTTTGGAGAAAACGAATGAAAAACTTCATCTCTCTTAGATCATTTTGAAAATGAATGTATAAATTTTATTTCATTGTACGTAGCTTGTGGTGTTAATGTTTGCCTGATGGTATACTTGACTCGCGGTCGTGATGTAAATAGTTAATTATGGTATGTAATGAATACATATGTATCTGAATGGTATAGGATAAAAACAGTTATGACGTTTTGATCTTCGATCTGCACCAGCTTTCGAGATATTACATATAATGAATTTATTAAACCGAGAAATTAGCAACGTTGAAGGTACAGATGAATTTTCATCTGAACGAAGAAAAAGAAGAAGAAGAAAGGTAACTGACGCGTCGATTTCGCGAACTGGTTTTTATCACGAGCCACACCTGGTCGCGAGTTGTTTAATTAATTGCTAAACCCTTATATTTCGAACCGGTTGATGATAGGAAATCGATTTGTCGATGAATTTTTTCTTCTGTGTTTTATCGAACGTATTATCAATACATTATTTGGCTGATTTAAAATAGGTCTGCACGTTTTTTTTTTTTTTTTTCTGAAATTGAACGTGTACCAATTTAAAGCTGGGCTGGAATTGTGGAAGGATTTGGATCTGAGAAATTATTTGAAATTATTACGAATGTTAATTTATTTTGGTTATTTTTTGGCCAGCTGGTTGAAAAAAAGGCGTTGTTTTTTCGCTGTCGAAGTGTTGCGGTGATGAAGAAGTTAAGATGGCAGGGATATCTGCAACAAGGCAACAGAACTAGAACTGCTGGAAAAAAATATAGAATCAGTCCGGTAAAATTAATGCAAAAAATGACAATATAACGGAAAAATTTATGGATAAAATTTTTTTCACAGAATTACAGATCACCGCTTCGTAATTCCCTGAACAGCATATCCGAAAGCCAACAAAATCGGACTGGTACTTCTCCTCCATTATCCCCATTTGTGCTATAAAAACCGGTTCTTTACAAATAACTTTGCCTAATTTTGTTCCTAAAGGCGATAGAGAAAAAAAGCGGAATTAAAAAATGTATCTGGCCAAATTTCCAATAAAAAAGGTCATTGTATATTTTTTTCGAACATCGACTGAAACCCTTTAAAATGAGTTTGAAAAGAGCGCATTATGTGCTAAAGTGATATTCCGCTTGAGGTTTGTATCGCTTTGCGAGAGCCATTGGCTAACGTTGATAGGCGCGCAGGCTCAATTCTCTTTCAGCATTGCCTTAACAGGGGGTGGGCCAAATTTCGCTTCTTTCGGAAATCTGCAAAAGGCACATTCACTATAGTTGCGAAATAACCCAGGAATAAAGTTATAAAAATTTCAGCTTTCTGACAAAATTTTTCCAATTTGCAGAACTCACTCAAAGTTCAAAATTTTTTAAAAATCAAAAAAAAATGTTTTTGAAAATTTTCGTCTAAAAATGAAATTATTACACATATTTAAACCCAAAACAATCGTTGGCAGTAAGTTTTCAGCATTACCCATTTCTTAGAGGTTTTTTAAAAAAAAGTCACAATTTGCGTTTTTCCACGATTATTTGAAAAACTATGACGGAAATGTTTTTGAGAAATGCCCTCCTGAAATGAATATAGGACATCAATTTTGGATGGTTAAACGCAATATTTCAATTTTACCTTTCATAGCCAGTTTGATGTCGAATCAGAAGAGAATATCGATCTATGCCAATACTTGATCACTTGCCAGTAATTGATAATTTTGTCTTTGGAGCTGATTTGTGAGACAACCGCAAGATCAATCAAAAACATCAATAGTATTTTGGATAGCCCATTTAATTTTGAAGTAGAGCACCGGCAGCCCAGTCATGAGTTGATAACAGGAGCCTCAAATTTCCGTATTTTGGTAAAAATCTGAACATTTTTATACTAAACGTTCAAATTTGAAATTTATTTTTTTCAAAATTTCTGCAAAATAGATACCGTAATGGTTTCTATGTCAAAATGATGGACACATATGCGAGAATCTACAAAAAAAATTCACATGCCTGGGTTCTAGTGGAAGGGAGAAAAAGGGGTTACCAACTACTGGAAAGTGAAGATCGCTTACTTGCCAGCAGTTGATAGCTCAAAAAATTTTTGAAAATCAATAAAATTCTGGAAAAAATATTAATTTGATGTACCCTTTAATATTTAGAAATATTTCATCCAATTCCAACCATAAAATTATATCAACTTTCATCAGCTGTTGCAGTTATTAGAAATTCTTAATAGACACGTTGACATTTTTTATATTTGCGTAATTGTCATAATACTGAAAGTATCCAATGTAAGATGAACAAAAAAGGAAGTAACTTTTTTCAGTAACAGGTGATTTAGGTGGGGAGAGGGGAGGGTTAACAACACAAGAGATGGATACGTTATACATTCGAGTATGATATATATAATTTTTTCGAATTTTTTTATCATCACATGCGACGTAGTAGACAAAAATAAAAAAATTTCCTCTTACCTATCAATTACTGGAGAATTACCTTAATTGTGAAAATTACGATGAAAATAAATCAATTTTGTAAAATTAAAGTAATTAGTCAAAATAATTTGTTTCGTATGATGGAAGAAAATTGAGCCCTCGTGTCTACGAACGTTGGCCGCGGGCTCTCGTGACACGAAAGAATCATCACGCGGTATACCACGTTATCGCATAACGCGCCCATTCCAAACTAATTTTAATGCGTTTCAATCGATTTTTGAAAAAAATATGAAATGAACTTTTTTATTGTAAATTTGACTAGCTACATTTTTTGATCCATCTTTTTTTCTGTGTCGTGTTTAGGAACAAAATTAAACTAAGTTATTGGTAAAAAAACACCTGTTTTTGGGGGGATAAATGCGGATATTGGAGAAGAAGCACCTACTCGATTTTGTTCGATTTTGGATATGTTGTTTAGGAGGTGGTGATCCACAGTTCTGCGAAAAAAATTGTATCCGTAAATTTGTCCGTTATTCTTAAATGCTAATTTGACTGAACTAATGGTCAAGATTTAGGAAATGATATAATTCACCAGCAGACAATTTTCATTCTAAAATTCGGAGAAATGCTCTTTTACCTCATACCAATCGATCAAATGAAACGAGTAACGAAGACTAAAAGTACCTACCTACTTATTAATTTTACAAAGCTAGTAAAAAAAAATCTTTAAAAATTTAATCGGTACCATCAATAAGTTTTCATCCATTGGTATAGAAAAATTAAGTTTTGAAATTTCCAAAAATACGTCCGCATCCATTTTAGTTTGAAAATAAAGCGACCTGCGTTGTGAAAAATGCGCGAATATTTTCCACCTTGATATAAGTGGGCGGATTCTGCTAATTCGGAATTTTATGGGTTCGAAAAAAGGATGGGATTTGCATATTATGGTTGTTTAAATTGTACTGGTATACTGTACGTGTATTTTTAATTTTATCGCTTATTATGCATATACGAGTCATAATACGCGCGGTATAATTAAGAAAAATAAATTTTAAAATAGATTAGAAACTTTATTGGTATAGGTATGAGAATTTCCTCTTGAAGTGTAATACCTACTGCGAAGGAAGATCGATGTGGTACTATTAAGTAGGTAATGTATGCTTTGTGTAGCCATATTCGTATCTATGCGTATCTTTAATATTAATCCTTCTCGCATCCATTCATCCACGAGGATTACCTATATTTCATTACAAAACGGATTAATATATCGTTCGGTACGCGATAAAATTAATCTATTTATTATTTTCTGAACGCACCGTTATCGTCCTTTGTAATCTCTGGAAATGTCGTTGTGCCGGTACCTCTGTCTATGTGTACTTTGCTAAATGTGTACGTCTATGTACCTGTATCTATGTATTGTTGGTACTCACGAAGAATACACTAGCTGTTTTCGTATATATACCTATATATACACATATAAATGAAAAGCAAAAATCAACGGATGTGTTGTTCTGTAGCTACGTATATAGGAATACGAGAATACGAGTATCTGCTGCAGGAAAAGTGAAATTAGTTTTCGGAGATTGTTTGATTTTGTGATTTTTGACGAATAAATTATATACCTACGAAAGTACCTAGTCGACTAAAAAGCTTCGTAGATTTGTTGAGATTTTCGATTATTCGGGTATTAGTTTTATTGCGTATTTTTTTGCGCCCCAAATCTTTTATTTTATTTTTATTTACGTTCCGTACTACGTATTTTACTTCAGCTTGAAAGAGTTTTTCTTTTCTTTTTTCAACCATATGAATCTTCAACCCATTTTTTTCTTCTTTTCTCATTTACAACTCGGAATGAAATTGCGAATGAAGTTGATCCCATTCTTGTTTAGCTCGAATGAAAAAAAAATTTCTTCTGGTAAAACCAGAAAATGTAAATAAAATAAAAATAAGTCATATTTTTTCTTCGTCTTGTGGAATGCGAAAAAAAATTACCCAATATTTGAGATTATCAATAATAGGTAATCTTTGTTGAGTCGGTGCATTGTCGATTATGTTATTATCTTTTCTTTTTTTTTTGCGCGCGAATTTTCTTTTACAAATTCATTAATATCTACCTAGATATAGTACGTAGACGTACCTATAACTCGATTGTGAAATGGATGTTGAGCATATGGAGTGGAGGGGAGGGGGGCGGGCGGGCGGGCGGATGCATTGTGTAAATAGTACGCGAACTTGTTAAAGAAGTACACGTTTAGTTGGCGCATCGTGGCGTTTTGTCGTAGGTATCGCTGATTTATGCGGACGTTATTCTAAATGTTTTATTTCCCGAGGATACGTTCGTTGGTTGGGTGTTTTTTTTTTTTTTTTGCTTTTACTACTCGATCCTTCTGTCAATTGTATGTGTATAGTTTGACGATCGTTCTACATCTTCTTTCAAAAACGTACAAACGAAAGACGTAAATGCACTCGTTTTGATTAAGTGCATGTTCAGAGGGGGTTAAATGCCAACTATTGCACTTGGAGTGGTTGCGCGACGACTGGCGTTGCGACGCGTCGTCGTACCTCCCCCCTCCCCCCTCCCCCCTTGTAGAAGAAGTCGCGTCGCGCCTCGACTCGCCGCCATTTCGTTGTTATCTCAAGTTTGCTACTGTTCAGCAGGCTTTATGTAAAAAGTTTCTTTTTCATCGGGCTCACATCGTACGTTTTTTTTTCTCTTTCTTGTTTTAGCAAAATTGCTGATTTTACGTTCGTGGGTGTAATTTCGAAAAACGTTAAATTACTGGGTATACGTAACGTAGGTACCTACCTAGTACCTAGTACCTACTACGTAGAAGTGCTTTCGAATAATTAATTGATACGATGTACGTGCATTCGTTTAGTTAAACCCAAACGTGTAATAAATTTTGAAAAAATGTTTTCTGCCTTGGTTTCACTTACACGTTAGTATCTTCGTACGTGGCGTCTCTTTGAAAAACTCAAATTAAGCTGAATAGCACGAGTACTTGGAGTTTTTATAAATTAACCACGTTAGTTAGATAGCTCCATATAGGTACTCGAGTATATATTGTCGTTCTCGTTCAATTCAGTTTTGTTCGTTCGGTGTTCACTGTTCAGTTCCCTATTGCTCTAGCTGCGTTTAGAGGTATGGCAGTGTCGTTGTATGTGTCAAGTTTTTCACGAGTTATGGTATTTATGTGTGTACTGGTATCTGGTACCTACTACCTACTACCTACAGTAACTACGATCTAGTACCTGCGGCATGTATCCTTCGAAATGTCTTTCGATGTGTTTCCAAAGAGAACTGAAAAACTCGAAAAGGGTATCTCCCATATAAAGCTCGAGTAAATGATGTTGTCTTTGGATTTTGGCATACAACATATAGATATTGTTAAATAACTCCGTAAATTAATTTCAAGCGACGAATCGTTGACAAAAAATCGAATTTTTTAGAAAGAAAAAAAAATTGGTAATTTTTCTCGAACTTTCAACTTACAGGAACAGAGAAGTAAACGTTAGGAAATTCAAAATCACCGTAGCTCTGAGCCCGAAAAGTCTGCGTATTGTCATCGGCTTGTGGTTTTTCGACCTTCGTGGGAAGAAGGGAAGGGGGGGGGGAATATTACCAAAATCTGTTTTGGAATCCTAGAAAACCATTACAATCATTTTTAACCGTGTGAGATATTTATTTATTTTTTCCTCCAAAACTAAAATTCGTTTGCTCCTCTGCTCGCTTTTAAATTCGCATAATAATAACATTTCACGGAAATGTAGTGCGCTAAAAGATGGGAACGCCCCCTCCCCTCCTCTGCGCTTTAAATTTTGTTAGTTGTGCTTATTTCAAAAAACTACGCATTTCACGTATAAAATAATTTGGGTACTGATATTCCTCGTGAAATTTTATACCCGAAAATGCGAAAATGCTCAAAATTCTCAGAAGTCATAATCAGTTAACTTATTGGCTAATTGCTCATATGTATTTGATGTGTGGAAAATTTTCAAACAAATTTTCATCAATGATACGATTTTAAAATTCTGTGGTACATAGTTACGAAATTATCTCGAAATTTTGTGGCAAAAATTTTAATTTTAAAACTTACAAAACCAACCCAAGTTCGGTAGTTTTCAAAAATTTTCAAAAATTTTCAAAAATGGAAGTAATTATTGCACATATTTGTACCAAAAATCGCCATTGTTAACAAATTTTCATTATTTCGCTTTTTTCACGATTTTCTGAAAAGCTATGAAGAGTATTTTTTTTGGAGAAATACCCTAGTGAAATGGACGTAGGACATTAATTTTATTATGGTCAAGGGCAACATTTCAATTTCATCTTCCATGGATATTTTTCAGCAATGCTTAAAGAATGTTTTTTTTCATCGTGTATTTTCAAGAATATAAAAACTTTTATTTTTAGTGAATTCATAGTGAGATGTGCCATGTACACTGTGGTAAAAATTTTAGCTTTCTAACTCAATTTTTTAAACTTGCAAAACAGACTCGAAGTTTAATCATTTTCAAAAATTGAAAAAAATTGAAAAATGTGTTGAATATTTTTTTCAAAACTTTCTGTATAAAAATACAAATTAATGATAAATTGCTGGATTTTTCATTTTTCAACGAGCTTATTCAAAATAACGCGAAAAGTTATCATTTTTTAGTGCCCATGATAAATCGGCTGTGGGAGGTAGAATTGAATTATTACGCTATTTATGTATAATTTATGTCCTGCATCCATTTCAGGAGAACGTTTCTAGAAAATGATTTTCTTCATAATTTTTCAGAAAATCGTGAAAGAAAGCGAAAAGTGATACTTTTCATTTTTACCCTGTCTTCCTCTCAACAAAAAAAATGACAAAAAAAAACATTGTTTTTAATTTTTAAACATTTTTGAAATTAGCAAACGAGTCAGTTTTGCAGAATTAATCAGTGGTGATGAGGGGGGGGGGGGGGGAGGTACAATGAGTGGTTAAAAAGACGACACTATCAAAAGACACATGTAGGATCCGTACTAAATCTACACACCAAATTCCTAGTTCCTAGCACGATGAGTGGGGGGGGGGGATTTCCAGGAGCGACCCCCCCCCCCAAAAAAACCGGCAGAAAAACAACTTCTTTGGGAGTGCAATCTAGCTGAAAAGTCGAAACCTGCAAAAAACACATTTATGACCTATGCTAAATCTTTTTTTGCGGCGGTCCTCAAATCTGCATACCAAATTTCAACTTTCTAGCTCAATCTGTAGGGGGATAAGGGAGCAACGGTCCCTTTTCGAGATCAAAAGAGGAGAAAGTCTCATATTTCCCCTCCTTAATGACCTAAGAGGCTGAATTTCGAATAAGTTATACAACTTTGAATCATCTATCGATTGGATTGGAATTTTTTTTGCGATTTTAGCCCCTCAACACCCCTTTCCCTAAAGTTAAGCGTAACTGAATTTTTGGCTTAAGGTCATCTTCGCTCCAGAATATAAAATCCACCGCCAATCGAAGAGTATTTCTTAAATTTGGTTTATTTTGGTCGGCATCGAGCTGAGCAAATGCTTTTTAGTTTTGGCAGAAAAACTATAAATATTTGTATCTGGTATGGTTAAAAATAATCGGGAAATGGTTTTTTAGGACCCCGAAATAGATTTTGTTGGTATCCCCCCTCATCCACTATAGGTGGATAAATCGTAATACCCTGGTTTTCGTTGACAATGTGTCATGGGAAATCAGCCAAAAAATTGAGTTGGAAACCTAAAATTTTCACCACATTATTTCAAGGTTGTCTCGCAACTATTGTGAGCCGGCCGTTTGCAGATTTCCAAAAGGATCAAAATTCGTCCCATCTAATGACGTACTCATCTATTTGCAGGAGTACATTTTTTTCTCAGAATAGATTTGGTTGACTGGACAATTTTTTTACAAAAGTAATGCGACATTTGACAGTGTGCGGCATTTATAATAGTATGTTATGTAAGTAACTCGTACTAAAATTGAGATATGGGTGGCAAAGCTTATGTACTAGGTACAAGCATACATATGTAATACAATAGCTGTAAAAGATTATGCAATATTGAATTTGTTTCTTCAACTATTTTCCTTCCGAAGTTCAAGGTAAGCACCGTTTTTCAGCGTTTGAAAAGTTTTCTATTCCTTGTATACCGAGTTCGAAACATGGTAAACGTACGCGAATGTACGTGAACATTTCAAAAAGCACCCTTGTCATAAACGATGGCAAAATGAAAAAAAAATTACCGTGCATTGTTTTTAATTTAAACTTTTCATTCATACGTACCCCGATCTTTCCGTTGGATCTTTCCTACCCTCGCGGTAAGCTATGTATTATCTACGCATACAGCTAGTTTAAAAACCCAGCTCAACATTTGCAAATGCAGTTGGTACATACATACCTCTACAGTCAGCTTTCTAACTACCAAGCTTGTTTGAGAAAAACGTTTTTTTTTTTTTTTTTTTTTTTTTTTTTTGACGACCCAACCCACAACCGACCGACTGATCCGAGCGATGGCGACGCGACGCTACGAAGTTGCTCTGGTAATTGAATTTCTCAACACGAAGTCTTGGCGAAATTCGAATGCAAAACAACATGAAAAATTTTCTTTTATGGAAGTCACCGCTGCTTCATCGGTAGTCTTTGGTATTAGTCAGCGTGCTTTTCTTCGCAGCAACGTTTTTGCTATTGAGGAAAATAAAAAAAAAAAAAAAAGAGCAAATACATAGGTTGGTTGGTAGGTAAGGTACGTACAGATGCAAAAAAATCTCACCTTCAACTATTCACGTTGACTAAGTAATTTTTCGTAAAGAAATACGAATTACCATCGGTGGTGCGCTTTTTCGCGTGTGAGAATATATATATGGATGTGTAGGTTAAACTTATCGTAAATTCTGTGCTCAATAAAGTTGATATATAAATCTGTAGGAGAAAATCTTATACATACGCAATCGGTACGTACAAAAAAATACCTCGAATTACGGATAAAGAGTAGTAGTAGAGTTAGGTACAAGCATCGCCGTATACTGTTAGGATAATCGCTTTTAAACTTTCAAAAGCTGCGACTACCTCGCAGTTTTCTTTTGAAGCGAATCTGGAATAAAAAAAAAAAAAGTTTCGCCGCGTCAAACGTACGTGCTTTCGCCGGTTAGGAAAAAAAAAGTATTGTTAAAACTTCGTATCACGGCTGGAATAAGCAAAATCTTCACATACGTGTTTAAAATTTGTAAGAACAGCTGATATACTTTCTGTCAAGGGAAAAAGTCGCGGACAAAAAATAAAGCAATTGTAAAAAAATGAGTTTTCTATTCGTCGTACTGTAGTATATGGTACATATACCTAGACCTATGTACGTATTTCAGGCATCCCGCCTCCTGCTCTTCGTCTTCGTGCTTTCGGTGATAAATAGCGAAAAGCAGCTCTTGTGTAGCTCGTGAAGCGTTGAAATCGGTAACATCTGTCCGCGTTATCCTCTTTTTCGCATTCATTTAAAAAGCAATACGTAAGATCGGTATTTAAAATTCTTTACTTGGATTAAATTTCAGCAGCTTTCACGTTGCCTATGGTTGTTTTTTTCCCTTAACCAAATTTCAACGTATGTTATTTTTTTTCCCTTCTATCGTCAGACTGAAATAACAAAATTGGAATTTTCGTTTCACAACGAGTTAGAGTGCACGTAGATGGATAGATGGATGTAGATGGATACCGAGATGGATTTTTTGTTTGGCGGATTTGTTACGATGACGAAGGCTTTACTTATACACTATCTAGCATTCGGGAATGAATTGTTTTTATAATTCGACAGCTGGCGAGATGATATACGAAGTCACATATGGTAAAGGTTCGGACCGGCAATCGGACGCGGTGAATCAATTTAGGTAGGTAGGTAGGTGCGTTTCTTCCGAATCTTCGTTTTTATTATTCATTTAATTATCGATTTTGTTGCGTAGTAAAAGTTTTTATGAAATTTGAACTTTTCCTACTGCTTTTTTTTCTTCTTTTTTTTTTCGCTTCCCCTCCTGATTTGGAGAAAACCTTCAGTCTTTTTCGGAATTTATAAAACTGCACATTCTGTGTTTATAGAAAACATTTTACCAAAGTTATCGATATAAAAAGTCGACGTACCTGTGTATAAAAAATTCAGCGAAAATTGTTTAGTCTTTCATGTTTGCTAAACTGTTCTTAAACTTTTTTCCCTTTCTTTTCAATCGTCGAAATAGTGGATGGAAAAACTCCACCGAAAAAATTATTTATTCCATAAACATTGTCGAACGCTTTTTCTGAAAGAAAGGTAAAATAAACTTTTTCATCATTGGTGATTTAATTTTAATGGAGAAAATATTATTATTCTGAAAAAAAAAATAAGTCATCGTACGAAATGAGAAAAGAAAAAATATCGCAGAAAATTCGATTTACCGTGTAACAAATTTAATTATAATCGACTGGTTTAATTAGATATTGGTACGTACTATGAAGAGAGCTTTCTTAACCATTATTTTGCCATATTTTCCACCAAGATATAGCATTTATTCGATTAAGGTGTATTTTATGGCGCATCGTTTTAATTCATTTATACGATGAAATTTGAACGAAGTATCGAGTTTTGTATTTAATGAAGTTCACATGACTGATGGAAAAGTCGGGTCGACATGTACTCCACCGTGTAAATTTTTGACAAATATCTGTAGGTACCGGTATGAAATATTTTCTTTACGAATTTTAAGTAAAAGTGTACTGTAGGTGAAGTTTTATGTCTACACTAGGATGGGCCGAATTCTGCTTTTTTTTCTGGTAATCTGCCATCGAATGGGTTACAATAGTAGTGAAATGATCTCAGAAGAATGTAATAAAAATATTTGATTTCCAACTCACTTTATTAAACTTCCATAAGTAAATTTTCAAAAATTTTCAAAAAATACAATGAAAATTTTTTTGAAACTTTTTTGCAAACATGGTATTATTATACATATTTGAACGCAAAATAATCACTAGCCAGAAGTTTTCATCACTACCCCCCCCCCCCCCCCCCCCATTTCAAGGGTTAAAAAAAATGTCACTTTTTGCGTTTTTTCGCGATTTTTTGAAAAATAATGAAGGCAATTTTTTTTAAAGAAACGCCTTCCTTGAAATGGATTTAAGACATCAAGAATACAATATTTCAATTTTATCCTCCTCTCCGGATAATATTTCAGAGTCACTCATAAAAGATGTTTTTTTATGTACTGCAGGCATATTTTAAAATAAATTTGTTAAAAATTCTGAAAAAGATTTCGAAAAAAAATTTTATCACAATAGACACATTTCATCTATTATTACTCTCAAAGGCAATTCTTCATATTTTCCTTTTTTTTATGCCAGCCATTTATACTATATTCCTGTATGCTGGAGTACCAACTGAGAAACCCTTGGACGCAGGTAAGTATTTTCGCTCTATTTTTCTAAGGATTTATGAAAAAAGCCCATGGAAGATATATACTTCATAGTTTTTCAAGAAATCGTAAAATAACGTAAAAAGTGACATTTTTTAAAAATTACTGAAAAAAAGTGTAACGATGAAAATTTGTCGTTAATGGTCATTTTGGGTTCAAATGTGTATAATAATTCCAGTTTTGGAAAAAATTTTCAAAAAAAAATTCATTTGATTTTCTAAAAATTTTTGAAAATTTTCAAATTGAAGTAAATTTTTCATATTTAAAAAATTGTGTTGGAAAATCTAAAATTTTTATCACATCCTATTGAAGTTATTTCACTACGATTGTGACCTCGCCGCTTGTAAATTTCACGAAAAAGCAAAATTCAGCACACTTTAATATACACTAGGGCGTTTTATTTTTAAGCTTTTTTTTTCGAAAGTTGGATGGAGCTGATGAAAAAAAATTGCAAAATGGCGTCAAATTAAGGTGGTAAAAATTTGAGGTCTTTACTTACTTACTTACTTCCTCCATTTACGTGCCGTATACTGCAACAAAGGCCAGTGGCACGGAATAAAAGAAGTTAGATTTGTTGGATTTAATTTGACCCTTACCTCTCCTTTTTAGTTTGAAATTTCAAAATTTACAAAGTCAAAAAAATTCATTTTTCGATTTTTTTTTTTATGCTAACGTGTCATTAGTAGACCACTCGAGACCACAGAAAAACTTTTCTAGATTTTTTTTGCTTTTTAGGAGCTCCTAAACTATGTTTAAAAATGAAAAAAAATCCGAATTTTGTATTTTTACTTTATTACCTTGAAAATATTTTAAATAATTGATTTTTTCCATTTGTGAACAGAATTTTGTAGCTTCTGAAGAGCAAAAAAATTGAAATTTTAAACTAGAAGGGGGTTGGGTAAGGATCAAGCTAGAAACTCTAAATTTTTACCATGTTCATTTGACGAAACTTTTTTTCACTATCTCCTTCCAACTTTCGAAAAACCCATAAGACTGAAACGCCCCAATTTTCACCTCTATCTTTATTCGACGAAATCTCTGACTGACTTGTGAATAAATTTGTTTGTTAGTTTCTTAAATTTTACACAGAAGTCGAACAAGTTGCTTAACCTTTTAAGGTAACAGTTTTATTTTACTATTGTTTGGCGCTTATCATTGGTGATCAACGTATTATCAATATCGGAGAGAATAAATCCTACCGTGTTTATAACTTTTACTCTTATAAAAATCGATATTTAAGATGTTTTATAACTCCTTAGAATGTTTACCTGCGGTAACTGATATTTTTTATTTTACTTTTTTTTATATATATTTCGAAAACCGGAGTTTTTTTGATTTTTGGAAACATACTTAATTCCCACAATAATTCGATTCGATGAAAATAAATGGAAAATACATATATATATATATATATATATACTTAAGTTATACCATAATGTAGGCGTTATTATATTATACAGATATTATTTAAGATATCAAATAGTTTAATGAAAATGATCTTGCTTTTATCTGTTTTTTCATTTTATAATCATCGTTTCAAGGTACATATTATAGACGTTATGCAAATTTATGAAAAAAAAAAAATCCTCGTTTTCAATCGTCAACTTACTCTACACAATCGCTATACACATGTTGAAAAAGACTGATACGTATGATTGTATCCATTTAAAGGAGATGGATAAACTGGTTCTACGTATGTAGATGTACTACTGTTCAATTTATGGTTTAGTGTGTCAAAGTATGGTGGTGGATGTGTAGGTGAGCAAATAAATATAAGTGTTAATCATTCCCGTGGGAAAAAACAGATTGCTCGAAATATCTACGTTATTTTTGGAATCGATGGAAAACATAGTTTTTACTCGTGGTTGCTTCATGCGCAGGATGTTGGTTTAATTTCAACTTGGATTAAAGTCTTTCATCAAACTATACAGCTGTAGGAGATGGACAGCGTAGGTATTTTTTTGCTGATTGAATTTCGTTTTTGTGTAGATGTCGTACGGTACCTACCTATTTCGTTATAATGTGGTACAGATATTTGTTATTCCATTCGTTTAGTTTGATTTGAAGGTTGTTTTGAGCTACATTACTGTTTGGGCTGTAGCCTACTTTATAGTTTCAAGCTGATTGGTGATTATTTGAAACCGTCGTATAGGACTATATTCATATTGTAGATGAATCGATTAAAAGCGAAATACATTTGAAAGAAATAGTTATCAAGTAGCCGAAATGTGTTCATTTTCATATATACTTGACTCGATGTAAAAAAAAACAAATGAAATTCCGAAAAAAAAAAAGGGAGAAAATAGTTCTGTAAAAAATGTGCACTGGCTATGCACACACAGGATGTACTGCATAAAACAATGATGATAGCGGATAATGTAGAAAAAAAACTTCGTATTGTAGACCTATATCTTCTTTTTGTGGTTGTGTTAAAAGGAGTGTAATATGTTAAAAGTTTTTATTGTTTACTTTTCTTTTTGTGTTTGTTCTTCCCCTTTTATTTTATGTTTTTTTTTATGAAATTTTGCTCCGCCAAAAAGAGAACGTGTTTGCATGAAATGTATACTGAACTTATTCTTTTTAATATTAACAGTTTAAGCCAGTAGCCTATACTTTTTAGGGTTGACTCGTGAAAATTCGTTATTTTTCAACTTTTTTAAATTTTTTTTGGTACTTACAGTAAGGTTACCTGAAGTACTTATCTGTAGGAGCAGATTTAAATGTATGGGTGATCAGCTATAGTCTCAAATGTAGTGGGGAGATGAAATTTCAGACACAGAGACAAGCACAGCTCATGTGGATTTTTTCTTAATTTTTTTCCTTTTTCTTGATGTATTTAATGAATGGGTGAAACAACCTGTTCATCGTTAACCAGGTTTTTATGATTCTGAGTTCGGAAAGAGGCTACCTACAAGCGTTTAACCAGATATTGCTTACAGGTTTCCATAATGGATGACATATTTATTGTATGTCAAGACCTGAAATTTTGATATGACCAGGTGCCACAAAAAAAAAAAGTCAGACGAAGAAGTTGTCTACAGCATTGTTCTTTTCATTTTCCACCTGACACGAACAGTTAAAGGAACCAAAAGCAAATTTTTTTCTAAAAAAATTATTTTTTCATTTTTAAGTATCTATTTTTAATATAGCTCCTTCAAATTTCACATCAGACAAAAAATGAAACGCACAAAATTCGTTTAATTTTTCTATGCACTACATCTATCAAGATTTTATTTTGATGTACTTGTTGAAATAGCCTCCTAAAATTTGAAATGGGTCAAAAAATTAATGGAATAAAATTTGCTCATTTTTCCATCTACTATCCATTTCCATACTTGAAAATAGGTTTAGATAATCATTTTTTAAATCACTCATTTGTCCTTTCAATTTTAAGATATATAACATCACCATCTAACATGTTTTTTTTAGTGTACCAGTTTGTATTCAAATTTTAAGTCTTGACATCCTCTTGCCTGAGGTCCTGTATAAGTTCAAATTACTCCCTATCTAAAGTGTCCTACTAATTTTATATCATACTTGTTATAAGTTGAATAAACGAACAGTACTCATTATTATCAGACCTTTCCTGTCACCTGCACCATTTTTAGAAAAAAATCCAGAGCTTTCACTTTTGAATACATCATTGTGTGTTGCATTTTTAGCCTGATTTTTGTACGTCATATGGTCAATGATAAGCAGGCTATGCGGTCTATCGACCTGCAACAGATTGGGAGGGATATCAACGGAATCCGTTTAGGGATCCAAGGAAACCATCACGACCATTTTCAGTCATGTCAGATATTTATTTTTATTAAATTAAATTTTTTTATTGTATTCGTCGGGAACTAAAAATCATTTGCTCAGCTCGATACGGACCAAAATCGATCAAATTTGAGAAATTGACTTCGATTGACGATGGATTTGATATTCTGGAGTAGGGATGAATTCGGTTCAAAATTCAGTTGTGTCCAAACTTGAGGGAGGGGGTGCTGAGTGGCTAAAATCGCAATAATTGTTCCTTTTTAAGCCAATCGATGGGCAGCCCAAAGTTGTATAACATATCCAAAAATCAGTTTCTTAGATCAATTAGGAAGGAAGATATGAGGATATTCTCCCTTTTTAGCTTTGAAAAAAATGTTTTTTCTCTCCCCACTCCCCTCCAAATTGAGCTAGGAAGTTGAAATTTGGTATGTAGATTTAGTAGGGATCCTAGATCTGTCTTTTGGGAAGCCTCGATTTTTCAGCACGGTTTCCACCGTTTTGGATTTTTTAATTCATGTAAGCATAATGTTTCGCGAGGGATGTTTCTTTGGATCTGGAGGTTGCAGTATCCTTCACTTTCTCCCTGAAAGTTTTGAAGTACGATGAAATTTTTTTTATAGGATTGATATCTTTAGTTAGATTTGTAAGGAGCATTTGTTAAAAAATGGGAAGAACCATCCTGATTCGCGATTTAAGTATTCACCTCATGCGATGAAAAACATTTTTCTCGTTGTTCCATGTAACGCAGCACATACCTACATTAAGTACTAAAAGAAACAAAAAAAGGTTTACCTCGAACTGTGAAGCAAAAAAAAAAAAAAAAACCATGTCATCATTAGTTTTCCCGAATTGATTTCGCCGATTCAAAAAGCTAGACACGAACGAGAGTGATGCTTATTTTCGATATAAAAATAACAAGTAACACGTTGCGCACTTATATAATACGGTACGTTACGGTTACGTACTTATTCGTATGGTATTTGGCGCATAGGTAGAGAGGTACATGTACAAGAGCTGATGAAAAAAGAAACAGCAGCTCGGTGATACTTGGGGTTTCCTGACGAATAAAACGTACCGCCGGCGACGACTACGACGTATACTTCTATCGACCTTTTCCTCGTGCTCATATGTAAAAAGACGTTCAATTTGAATGATAATTTATGGCTGCTATTGTTTGTCGGTTACAAATTAGCAGCCATAAGTCAAGTACGATTTTTTTAGTCGTGATTCATAGAGGGCTACCGAGGCTGCATTTTTATTGCGACGAGGGTTTTATTCCCTTTTTCTAAGAGCGTAACGTAAGAATTAAAACGATCCGTTTGAAATTGCGCGAGACATTTTTTCACGCAGTTATGTAAGAATAAGTAGGGGATGTTGCATACCAGCAGCCAATGCTACCGTAGTCAAAGGCGAACAAGGTACGTCTATCTCTATACGTAGAGTACAATATATAGGTATTACATATATAGGCTGGTGCGCGAGATATAAAAAAATGTGTATCTGATACCTATACCTATATATATACCTATTATATGGTAGTTGTGGTACAGACTTATCGTACATATGTATTTATAAAAAGCTGAAAAATGAAAAAAGAAGTGAAAAACGCCAATTAACCTCGGTTTCATTACCGCCAGTATGTTGTCTAATCTTTTGCCGTGCAGCACATATTTTTTTGAAGTTATTCCTTCAGCAGGAAGGCCCGTGTTACTTTTATGTTCCACTGTAAAGATGATACCAAGTAGTAAGAAAACTTTTAATTAGAACTTTTATTAGCAAGTTTAATTCGAAGCCTGGGTTATAAATTTATTACCGGGAAGTTTAATTATTTCTTAAAGTTTGGGACATGGATTCGGGTAATTGTACGCGAGTAACTGAAATGGTGAAATAAATTTTGGGGCAACTTTTCAGAATTTAGTAGCATCATGATGGGTTACGTTTCACCTCCAGGAATGTACGTTTTTTATGACTTGTTTTATAACTTACGAGCTTTTTCATTTGGTTGTCTTTTTTTTTTCTCTATTCTTCGCGGATCCAAATTTTTTGGCTGCTAATATCTCTTTCTTCTTTTTCTTCTTCGTCTTCTTTTTTTCTTAAAGAAAAAAAGAAGCAAGAGTAGGTAATAATAATGGCGAGTTTGAAGCCAACCCGACGAGCTTTCTATGGAACAAAATACTGTCGGAGGTAATTACGTACGTTTTGTTGTTGAATAAGACTGAAAATTAGTTTTCTTTTTGGCAACATTTCTAACGAACTGATTAATAATTTTATACATCGTTTACGATAGCGCTGGTGCAATTCTTTTAATGCGGCTATCGATGTAGTAACTTTTAATGAAATGATATACTACCCTTGTTGATAGCGCTGTACAATGTATCTAATATCTTTATTTATGGAAATAGATACGTTTTATAATTTGTCTAGAATAATTGGCTGTCTTACTCATATTTTGTCGTCGATTTTTTTCCCGAATATTTTCGTATGATATAGTATATTCCCATCCAAGTTGCATTACGTACTACGTAGTACGTACCGTACGTACGTACGTACGTATTTCTTATCTGATTGAAAACATTATGTGCGCACCCTTTTAAAGCTCACGCTGCAGCCAAAAACCCTTATTATTTGCGCAGATTTTTCGTCGTTTTTGTCTTTTGTCTGCTTTAAATAGCTTATGAAGTTTTATAATTTATCGTGCTGCGAAGTTTTTGATGACTCGTCCAATCTCTTTAATTATTTTATACAAATAAATCCAATTTCGCGAATAATTATTTTAATTTTTCACCGAATGGAAAGATGCTTTTTTATATGGTTTTTATCTATAATGTACAGTGAGAAGGCACCGCCATATTAGGTAATTATTGTGGTGAGTGTGTGAGTATTGGATAGACCACCTACGTGCATAAAAATAGATACTTCGGCTAGCTGTTTACTTTTGTTATAAAAAAAAAAAAACATCGCTTGAGCCTGATTTTTATGAATTAAGAAAATATTCAAACTGTCCACCGATTGAATAAAAAATACAGCGCTGTGAGATGTTTTGTCTTGAACAGTGGTATAGAGGGAAGGCTGCAGCCCCGAACACCCCCGTCCCATTAGGTGCCCTATTCGGTATCTTCATTCCAAAAAGAAAAAAGTTATGCGTGAAAATTTTAGAAAAATTTCCTGCTGAAGTATCAGTACTCTTGGAGCCCAAACTATTCCGAGGATGTGTGAATTGCGAAAATTTTTCCAAAAATACATTCTTCGATCATTAAAACTGAGTCCCCCCCCCAAATTCTCGCCCCTCGCATCGCTTGGGCATATACAACATTACCACAAACATTATCGTTGATTTTGGAGAGAAATAAACAGAATTCCAGTTGAAAATTTTATAATCGTAACATTTTTTATGGCTTCTCGCCCCTTCGTAAAAAAATTCAAAGCTAAACATTGTCTTGCAATTTTTTATTGAAAAATATTCGAATAAATTCATTTTTTTTATCAATGTTTTGAATTTAATATGCATGCCTATTAAATGAATGAGAAATTATATTGTTAGGCGGGAGGAGGGATGGAAAACAGGAGCCCTTAAAGCTGCTATCAGCCCCGGATCTCATATATTCTCAAGTCGGGATTGGTTAGGGGTCTAGGTAAATATTGAAGTGAATAGGTGAAACCTTACAGAAGCATGCCTAAAATTTATACTATATCTGTATAACGAATTTCAATCCCCTAGATCGAGACATTTTTGTGGCTATGAGAGAGTGCAATGCGGCTGAAAAATCGAGACCCTCAAGAAGCTCACCTATGGCTCCTACTAAGTCTACATACCAAATTTCAACTTCGTAGCTGAATTTGGAGGGGAGATAATTCCATTCCAATTCCATTTTTCCAATCGAATTCTATTCCATTTCAATTCCATTCCAATTCCAATCCGATTCGATTCCAATTCCATTCCAATTTCATTCCAATTCCAATTTAATTCCATTCCAATCCTATTACATTCTAATTCCATTCCAATTTCGTAAAAAAAAGAAAAATTACAGAAAATTACAGAAAATTACAGAAAAAAACTGAAATTTTTGGAAAAAAAGGAAAAGTTTTGGGAAAAAACGGAAATTATCAGAAAATCCTAGACATTTTCCGTAAAGTACCAAAAAACGGAAATTTTTAGAAAAAATCCAAAACTTTTGAAATAAACGGAGATTTCCTGAAAATTTTGAAAAGATACGGAAATATCAAAAAGAGGAAGCACCCTCATATCTCCCTTCCTAATTGACCTAAGAGGTTGATTTTTGAATATATTATGCAATTTTGGGTTTATTATCGATCGGTTCAAAAAGGAACATTTTTTGCGATTTTAGCCCCTCAGCACCACCTTTTCCAAATTTGGGCTTGACTGAATTTTGACCTGAGGTCAACCTCATTCTAGAATATCAAACCCGTCGCAAATCTAAGCCTATTTCGAAAATTTGATCAATTTTTGTTTATATCGAGCTGAGGAAATGATTTTTAGTTTCGGCAAGAAAAAAATAAAAATAAAAATAAATATTTAACATGGCGAAAAATGATCGTAATATTCTTGTAGGACCCCAAATCGGATTTTGTTGATATTCCTTTACTCATTTGCCGCCGTAGGTCGATAGACTATAATAGTCTGGCTTTCATTGACGATATTATGTACAAAGTCAGGTTAAAAATGTATTGGTAGAGTTCATTTGATTTTATTTTTCATCTTTTTTAAATATTAGAACCGATTTATTTACTGATTCTGTCCTCACCATATAGTTTTTCACCTTCTCAGACGAATTGGTAACTTTACAAGTCTTGTAAGTGCCTGCAATGTCGGTACAACTAGTATAATGTTGTAATTATGTAAAATTACAATGTGGTAGAGTTCCAAGACTCTGTTCATTTTATCTAGATCTATGTACTAATGTTTTGAAATTTTGCATTGAATATTTATTTTAGAAATTCAAACACTTGTTTTTGTGTATTGGAGATGAATCACCCATTGGATTTTAGAGCAGACCGCTCAGTCTACCTAATCTGATGCAGATAAATGAATACCTGAGTAATATGTAGACATGTAATATGCAAATCACGTACAAATTCTCGTTATTATTTTCTCACGAAAAAGTACTTCAAATGTTCTATTTTTATTTTCCAAACTAATTTTAATATTCGCGTATTATTTTATTTATGCAGCTATTACAATGTTTACCAGTTTTAAAAAATTTTCACAAAATAAGAGCATATCGGTGTTTTTTTGGTTAAGTTTCTTTTTACATTATTATTACTTTTTTTTTTCGTTCTTTTTCTATACATAAAGTAATTAAGTTGACAGTTCGATCTTTCGTGCAAAGATAGGTCATCACGGGTTTCTGATTAGATGCAATGACTCGACTTGTTGACGAAATGACTTTGCTAATATTCATTTTTAGTTGATAGGTCAGTGGGTGTTGGTAATCGCCAAGTAAGCGTAAACATGCTATGAATTTTCCATGATCATTGATGTAATGGTTCATTAACAAGAATATCACCTAATCATCTTATTTATGGTGTGGACGAATGAATTTTTTTATTTGATCGCTGTTCATGAATTCAGTTCATTCGCACTAGGCAACGATATAGGCACTTGATATATCTACGTACTAGGGAGACTTTGTTAACAGCCGATTTGTAATTGCGACAAAGGAGGCATCATTTTGTAAGGATACGAAAATTTATATGAAAAAAATTAAATTCAATTGTCTTAGGTTAAAGCCGTAATTACATAGGAAGTTAAGTGTTGTCGAAAAAAAGTAAATTAGAAAAATGTCAACTTAGTTTTGATTTGGTCGTTCGCGTGTCACGACATTGATAAAATTTTCTATTCAGCGAAAAATAAGATTCGGTTTTTAATTCCGAGAGTTTTTTCGCGCTCGTTTAGATATTCGAAGTCTCTTTTAGAAGAAAATTACTTACTAAATTGTAATTAAAGTTTGTGTTTTACTTTTCCATTGTTTCGAGTTTTGTTTCGTTTTAAATTGTTTGAAATGCTTAGCATAAATGACTGTTGAGAAAAGTTGAGCAACGAAATGGCGAATAATTCAGAATCGACCAGTTTTCAGCTCTATTTCCGCCAATTTCAGCATAGCTAAGAATCTAATACGAAAAAAAAAAAGATCTCATTTACGAGAAAGAAATTTTAATTCAATATGAAAATTCCTCGGGAAGTTTTCATTTATCAGAGCGCGTTGTCTTTCGAGAATATGTACTTAGTAAGTATGGTATAGAAATGTAATTTTCTGCGTCACAATACATCGCGTCTCATCGCGATGCGGGCAACAGTCCGGAAAAGGATATTGAAAGAACTGTAATGAAAAGGTTGTCTAGGTAAACAGAAAAGAAAAGAAATTAGTTCTCAGTACTTTCAAAAAATCTTATAAATGACCATTCTTAAAAACGAACCGAACGGAGACGTCGTAGAGAACGCAGACTGCAAACGAAACAGTCTTTCGGTGAAGAAAAAAAGCTTCCTTTTTAATCGTCAAACTCGTCCTTTGACTTTCATCCTACTTATAGCCGAGCCGAGGGCTTTAAACCACGTAACAATTTGAAAACGCTGAATGAAAAAAAATAACGTTTCATGTGCGTCCGATCGTTGCTTAAATCTAATCGCTTATTTTTTCTAACAATATTTTTTATTCAAGTTGTGAAATAGTGCGATAGAATTTGCTGTATGCATCAGTTTACTGATCTGATCAGAAATTATACCTACTTGTGTTATATGTAGAAAAATTTTATTCAGATTAAATTGGCTGTAAGCTATGATTCATTGGTGCTTAAAAGGATTTCCATCGGCTTAAATATTTTAATATCGAAGTACATATAAATTAAAGAAGTTAGCAGTATATCGATGAACATAGTTAATTAAGTTACCTAAGCGGAGTAGGTATAATATTTTAATCTGTCAAGTTCTCGTTCTGTGTGAAACGTGTTTCACTTTTGTTGATCTGACCTTTTCCATAAAGTATCAAATGACCTAACTACAATTTTATCGAAAAAAAAAAATTGAGTACGAAATTTACTTTTTGTCTTTAGAAAACCATACTACGATATTTCAAATTTAATTCTAATTTGACTACCCACTTAGAAAAAAAAAAAAACTTCTTTTACTTCTATAGTTTGTTTTAATCAAGAAAGGACTAAATATGTTCATTTCTGTAGTTAAAATCTCTATTTTTTATGAGTAATTTTGTTCCCTGTTTAGCCAAAACATCCCTGAAACAATGCACGTGATTGGTCATTTTCATTATTATCTCATTTTGACTGCAGGATTTCAATAGAATTAAGCGAAAAAATGCATTTTGAAAATGAGAATTTGAATTGCAAAATTGAGCATATTTAGTCACTTCTCGATTGGAACGGACTGTATATTTAATTGATCTCATCAATTCTAATGATTAATTATTGGCTACATTGGCTGTAAAATCCACAGATTAGATAAAGTTATTTTAAAAAATTACTTTTGGTTTTTTATCGAAGTTTTTCATCAAAAAAAGTTTGTGGTGTTATTTTTTATGTTTTTCTTGATTATGACTTTTTTGAATTCTAGATTTTCCGTAGGTATGGTAAATTTAAACACCGAAGTATTTTTACGTTATGTTTCGTCGAATAAAAAAAAAGTTTCCAATTGCTTAAATATTGAAACGAATAAATTAGATAATTTGTTAATTTTCAGATATTCTTTGTATAATATTATGTAGCAGTCTTTTGAAAGCTACTGCACATAATTGCAATCCACTCATAATATCTCATCGTTGGGGTTACAATTGTAGCGCTAGAGGGATGTCAGAAATTCCTCAAGATTTGGATTCTTCAATTGAGGTATCTGCTTATGACACGAATCTATCTATTAAAACTCGAAGTTTTCGTGGTTCGCATTTTTACTTGTTGAGCACAAATTTCATTTCACGTTTAAAAACAATAATAAGTAGCTATTTAGCTGAACTTATATTTCGTAGATATTACTTATGCGTAACAGTATATTTGACCATTTAAATGAGAATTCGTTTGTAAGATACAAAGATTTGGTTTGGATAAATTTAGAATCGACCAATTATTCCAATACAAAAAATCCGATACATTATGATACATTTTCGTCGTTGGAGAAGTTGGAAAGAGTCACTATGAATAATATTGGAACAAGTATAAATTTTACTTTCCATTGGCCTGCAAAAATACATAATCTATCATTGCATGGGAATAATTTTATTGAGCATATTGACGTTTCATCGATAAAACAACTTAATTGGTTAAATGCATCTTTCTGCTCGCTTCGATCGTTTCCTATAATCCATCAGTTTGCTCCGTTAAAAGTTTTGGATTTAAGATGGAATCAGTTTTTGCAGAACATGACTGTTGATCATATAGCTTCATTTTGTTTATTAGAATTTGTAGGATTGCCTTATAATTTTAATGATTCTAGTACACGTTGCAATTGTCTGAGATTAGGAAAATGGCTGCAATTTTTCAATGTTCAGTTTGAGTTTGATATTGACATGGTTGAGAATTGTTTCGCTTCAATTTCGGGAGGTTAGTTTATTTGTAGTTGTTTATTCGTAGTACGTTTAGTTGCCTAACTACTACAATGAGAACAAAATCAACTTCTAATATCTCATCTTTATGTTTATTATTTTTTTGTTTAAAGGTACAGACTGTTATTTAAATTTTTCTGAAATGCTAATACAACAACATAATGATTGCGTGAAATATCAACAATCTCCGTTGTTTTCTAGTTGGTTTCTAGTTACCGTTGGTGTGATAATTTTAACTCCTTTTGTTATTCTGGCTTTTTGGTATTCGGAAAGACGACAGAAAAGGCTCAACCAAGAGATGCATATCATGAAAACACGTAATCAAATATTTTTAATTTTCATCATTAGAAGTACATATAGAGCTGATGTAATGATGAAAGGGTCGACATTAGGGTGTTTCTTATTTTGCGAAAGCAGGAATTTCAAAACGTATGCTCCCTAAATTTTTTCCTCTTATCCTCAAAATACCATCGAAGCACATTAAGCTGTGCCGACTTGGCCTTCAAGTCACATGTATTAAGAAAATTTTCAAGTGGTGTAAGTCTTTCAATTTTTAAGTTTTTTCAAAAAATGATGATATGATCTTAAAGAGCGCAACAAACTGAGCATACAACGTATGACTAATTTTTTGTCCAAGATCAAAATTGTAGGAGTTATGAGAGATCAAAGATTGACAAAAGTATCTAAAAAAAATTTGATCCTCTGACTTTAAAGGGATATGGTACTCATAATGATGATTTGATCAAAAATCACCTTACTTGGAGGACTCCTAGTACCATTCCTTTTCAGGTGGAAGGGCTCAAATTATATATGCTTCCTGCCTCAACTGAAGTCAGTATCCCCTGTAAAAATGGTTGAAATTGGATAATTAGTTCCTTTACTGACCCATCTTCGCATTTCTTCAAAAAGTACGGATATTTTTGTCAATCTTTGATCTTTCATAACTCCTATAATTTTAATCTTTGGAAAAAAGGCATTTATATGTTTTATGCTCAGTTTGTTGTGCTCTACAAAATGTATCTTGGTTTTTTGAGAAAAGCTCAAAAATTAAAAGACTTACACTAATTTGAGATTTTTACGTCACTTCGATTTGATCGAAGTACAGTTTAAAAGTGTTTTGATAATAAAAGGAAAGGATTTGGTGGTGTGCGTTTTGAAATTCCTACTTTCGCAAAATAAGGAACACTCTAATTCGATATATTCGAATAATATTTTTACATTGGTTTTACAGTAAGTATAACTGAAATGGAAGAATTTGAAGGTGATCACGAAAGCGATCATGATCACAGAGGAATAACAAAGATGAGATAGGCCTAATTACGTTCAAATGTTGTTTTTTTTTTATTTGAATGAAATGCGAAATTATTTCAATTTAATGCTTCGATTTGTGTTATAATTTAAAAATAAAATAAACCTTAGATTTATATGAAGATTCATTCTCGTGTAATTAAGGAGAGAAAAAAAATGTTTAAATGGACTAAAGAATCTAAGAATGATTGAGTAGTGTGAAAAAGGGTTTATTACGTGTCAATAGATAATTAATTTGTGGCTATTGTTGTTCGTGATCGTCTCGCTTAATTAAACATTTTAAAAATAATCCTTTAATTGTAGGTAAATAAATGAAACGAATCGAGTGCGTAAATTTCTTTTAGGTGCTTTCGTTTTATCGATGTATAATTCAGAAACGAAACCTACTTATATTCGCTAATGTTACCGAAATCGAACGAAAATTCAACCAGGCTGTAATTTCATTTTGTAGAGGTCTTTAAATCAATGTACCTAGATTTGAATTCATCGATTATTACCCATACCATCGCATGATTTAGCCACTTCTATGGTTCGATAAAACAACGAGCCTCAGTTTAATGAGATGATAAGAAACCAAGTACACGCCTTGCCCCAAAAAAAAATATTCATTGTACCTACTTGTAGTTTTTTTTTTTTTTCTTATTTACTGTGGTATGCCTCTTACATGCACAATATACCAACAATAATACGTTCATTAATGCACGTCATGTTCAAAGTACAGAAACCAAATTGCAAATCCGGTGTATCTCCTTTACATTTTATTCTCTTGGGAAATAATAGACTCGAACACCTATAAATATTTAGAGCTCATATGAAAGGGGTTGTATTTTGTGACAAAATATGAGGGTTAGTGTATAGAAGATCAAGAGTTGGTGGAGATGAACTTCTCAGACGTTTCGTTATCATGATTTTTTTTCGCGTTCTCCGAGGATTGTGAATTTAAAACATCTTTAAATATTTTAACTAAAAACAAAACGACTTTTTTTTCGAGTAAACGTTTTACAAAACATATACCTACCTATGTGTAGTATGTAATGTACGATTATATACCTACTTTACTCTTTTTTTTTTTTCATTCGGATTTTTCGCAGATGGCGAATACAAAATATACATTTTCACAATGAAGATAATGTTTCGCATCTGCGATCGATAAATTGTTTTATTAAATGTTTTATAAAAATAAGTAGGTAGATATATCTAAATGATTTATAGGTATTTAACAATTATGGCTTTTGTAGTCGGGTATTTTGATTTTTATTCAAAAAATTCGAATAAAATACTCGCATTTGGCCGGTCATTTTACGATTTTCGCGTACCTATAAAGATTAAATTCTCTGGTACGTGTAAAAAATTCCATCATCGTTGATGGAAAACAGGTTAGGGAGTTGAATTTATGAAGTTTATTGCATTTTATAAGCATATGTAGGTATATACTTACAGTAGGTATTTTTGAAGCAGAAAAAAAATGCGCGCATTCAAAAGGTGATTTAGTGACGCGTGACGTATTCGATGCATATAAATAAAAAGAAAATACCTACCTACACTTATATAGAATTCAAAAAAAAAAAAAAAAAATGGTCACGCGGGTGGTTTTTTATTTTCATTTTCAAAATCGAATCGATCGTGCGAAAGAATTTCATAAACGAACGGTAACCATTTTTTTCAAACGCAATTTCGATTTTTAAAAAAGTAACTAGGTACAGGTAGCTAAGTACATGGTTTCAATTTTTAGCCTAATTTTGTGTCGTGTTGTCAATGAAGGCTTGGCTATTATGGTCTATCGACCTTTGGCGGATGAGAGGGAGAGGAGGACTATTAACAAAATCCGTTTTGTGGACCTAGAAGACCATTACGAGCATTTTTGGCCATGTCAGATATTCACTTTTATACCCACCCTCCCACAAGACTAAAATTATTTACTCTGCTCGATACTGACCAAAATTGCTCCAATTCGGTGAATAGGCTCAGTTTGGCAGCGGATTTGATGTATACGAGTGGGGACGATCTTGGGTCAAAATTCAGTTATGCCCAAATTTGGCAGAGAATGTGCCGAAGAGCCAAAACCGTAAAAATTATCCTTTTTAAGACAATCGATAAGGAGCCCGAAGTCGTATAGCATACCCCAAAAATCAGCCTGCTAATTGAATTAGGAGGGGAGATATGAGGATTTCTCAGGGGCTGTTTCTCCTTTATCTCCCCTCCAAATTGAACTAGAAGTTGAAATTTGGTATGTAGACTTGGTGGAGGTCAATATATGCGTCTGTTAGAAATTTAGACATTTCAGACTAGTTTTTTTATGTTTTAAGTTGTTTCTCGCATAACTTCCCTGCAAATTGATCTAGAAAGTTGAAATTTTGTAGGTACGTTTAGTGGGGTATCTAAATGTGCCTTTTGGGGGTCTTGACTTGTCTGCCTGATTGCACCCACTCACAACCTCGAAGAAGTTGTTTTTTATGTGAATTTTATTTTTTGGGTTTGTTCCTCGCTCCCCAAATTGAGCTGGGAAGTTATTGGAAAAAAAACATCGCTAATTCGCGTAATTATAATACTTCACGAAAATCAGGCTGAAGAAGTATCGCGTAGCGGTGCCTTTTTTTGTCTTTTTATTTTACGATGTACTAGACAGGCAGTAGTTCTAGGTACTTTGAATACGTAGGGATGAAAATGTAATTCGGTCCGAATTGAATTGAATGGTGTGGTGTGGTAGACAAAATAAGTCTTTGTATATTTTCATCTCGGAACACGTGGCTTACTGCATTACATGAAATCCGGTGTTCGGTGTTGATATTCGATTTGAATAACCTGTTTTGAAATTAATGCCAGTATTAACCTCGGTGTGTTGTGCCGTTGAACCTGCGACTCGAACTGGTGCAGTACACGCGTCTGTTTTATTATTTCAAATCTGATAACACTGATTTTTTTTCTCGCTTATTCGGGTTCAAATGTTAGTTTGTTGGTAGTTTCGATTTTGAATCGTCGAAACGTTTAAATACGACCTGAGCTTACGTTATGTTAGCTTTTAATTGGGTCATTTCATTACCTACCTACCTACCTATACAATGAATGAATACCATAGAGAAGTAAAGTTACCTACCTATGTTATGACAGATTGTCATAATTCATGCTCAAAAGTATTATTTATTATATGAAGTAGGTAATGTAAAAACATATTGTTTGTTTACATATTGAAGTATCTGACCAGCAAGTTTTCTAATTCCAGATGACGAGGAGGAGTAACTATATGCATAAGGCTACGGATACGTGTATGACGATCCGATGAGTTTTTTTTTCTTTTATTACTTATTATTTCGATTTAAAGCTGTTAGGTTCTTAGATAGGTATACTCTGTACTTTGTCACATACCAAATTGAGACTAATAAAAGGCTAACACTGACCGGATGAATAAAACGACACAAATTATTCGCTTATTATGCGGTCATGTCGGTAATAGTTACGCATTTATGTAAATTCAGAAGTGGGAAGTTCTGGTGACAGTTGAGGAGAGAAAAAAACAGAACCGGTTTGCGTCATCCGTTCTTTGAAAATTGGCGGATAACCAAGCTGACAAGATAGATATTATTGCATTTTGGACTACGATTCTCAACATTTTTTTTTTTTCGGCGAGTTAATGAACTGAAAAAAATATTATGGAAGACCGGAAAAATAATGTCGTAGGATGTGGTCGCATTAAACGTTAAAGGAAGCTAAGCACATATATATTTTTATCAAAGTACGTTGCAGATTTTTTTCTACGATTTCGTGTGAAGTGCCATCTTCATTCTTTTATTCCATTAAAACGAAATACGTACGACCGACCCCGACCGTAGAAGCGTTTCAGTTTAGAATAAAATAACAAATAGGTGTACAAGTACGTACGTATTCGTTTGTTTTTGTCTGTAGAAAATTAGCGAGTAACTGAGTAAATATTAAGTTTATTTTATGTATCTACCGTACCTACCTATCTACCTACCTAGTACGATTCTCGAATCCGAATGCGTTAATTTATGTAACGACGATGTTAGATTATTTTGAATGAGTGATTTGTTGAATCAAATATTATACAAGATTTTATTCCACGGTATGGGTGAACTCTTGCATCGCATCGTACTAAGTACATCTAACTATTACTTTTATTTATCGCGTCGTCTACCGGTTTTAAAAGTGAACGTAAATAATTTCGATTATTTACACTTAATAATTTCCACACAGAAATGGAAAACTAAACAACAGCTGATTTTATTTGTGTATTTTTCTGGTCGGTAATTAACGCTATTCATCTTTTGTAATTGGTATCGAGTAATGTTGCCTTTTTGTCGATGTCTCGATGTTATAGGCTTTGATGGCATAACGTGAGGAAGCATAGTAAACTGCACTTCTGAAGTCTGCGTTATGTTATTTTTATTTAAATACTCGAAGAAAAATCTAGGTGCACTTGTTTATAATTTTGAAAAATAAAAATTAATCTTTCACCAATATGAGTAGAAATTTTTAGAAAATCAGCCGGCTGCCTGAGTGATAGTTTGGGGAGGCTCAAAGATCCTATACGTGTAAAGAAAACCTCCTGCTCACAGACCTAAGAAAAATATTTGTACTCGTAGGCATTGTAATCTACCTAGTTATTTCAAATATTAGGAATTTCGTATAATTTTGGCTACACGCCTATAATAAACTATAATAGCCTTGTTTGTTGATGTTGTTGTTGTTGTTCTTCTCAATGTACAATTATATAAGTAGATACAACATATTGAATTGTAATTTGTAATGGATGTATTTTACATGATTCGAATATTGATTGATTGTTGTAAAATCATGCCATGTTGAACATGTTGACCAATGCTACTCGACCTTTTCTCCCCTCTTCTGCCGAACTCGTTACCATTGTATACGTCTAGAATGAAAATAAGTTCATCTGTTTCGTTAATTTATACATTTTCATTACAGATTTAATTATTTATTGTAGGGTTTGGTTATTACCTTTGTAAAGGTGTTATTTATAGGGACCTTTTTATCAAAATATTTATCGCGTCATTATTTTCACAATGGTATATAAGAATGTAATTTCAGTTTAAACGATGTTAAATGCTTCACTGAATAATTATCTTTTTAATTCCATTTAGTTGGAAAGAATTATGTTTACGGGATACGGGATGGAATGGAGAAAATGTGATTCGTTTATTCGAGCTCGTAAGATTTTATTTAAAAATGTGTTGGGGTGAAGAATTACGCGAGCCTGCGAATAAGTTAAGTAGGAAAAATAACCGATTTCCCATTTATCACTTTTTAATGTGCGGATCGCGAAAAAAAAAATAACCTTTTGAAAGTGTTTGTCGTTAAACACATACTCAATTATTGAAAAATACTTATAGAACCTCTTATTAGAGAATAAATCTCTTCCGATTCTAGAATATTTTAAAATACCTACATGATTGTGGGTATTAATGTTGCATGTATATAGAAAATGTATGGGTTCGAAAGTAAGTCGAATTTTACTGGTTTTGGCCAAAATAACCTCTGTAACTGATGTGGTTATGTAAGGAATAAATTCATAAAACTCAAAAAATTGGAAAAACCGACCAAAAAATCAAATTTTTGAGGCTGTGAGGGGGGTGCAATACATTTAAGACTTCTACTAATTATGTACATACCAAATGTCAACTTCCTGGGTCAATTTGGTGTCGAGATGAGGTTGGAACAGCCCTTTTTCAAGGTCAAAAAAGGGAAACCCTCTCACAGCTTACTTCCTAATTGACCTAGGAGGTTGATTTATGGATATGTTATACAACTTTGGATTCTATATTGATTGGTTTAATAAGGAACAATTTTTACGTTTTGTGACCTTCAGCACCTCCTCCCCCAAATTTGGGCATAACTGAATTTCGACCCAAGGTCATTCCCACTCATATATATGTAATTTGCTGCCAAGCTGAGTCGATTGACCGAATTAGAGCGATTTTGGTCTGTATTGAGCAGAGTAAATGAGCTTAGTGTTCGGGAGAAAAGAATAAAGAAAAATAAAATGAAAATATCTGACATGACCAAAAATGGTCTTACTAATCTTCTAGTACTCCCAAACGAATTTTGTTTATATCCCCCCTCCCCCTAATCAACCGTAGATTGATAGACTGTAATAGCCTAGTTTTCATTGACAAAATAACACAGAAAATCAATCTAAAAATGTAAAACTGCCATTAAGGGTCTAAAATAGGTGAAATAAGTTCCCTTTGATAAATTTTTTTTGATGGCGCATTTTTTAAATTTTTAATAAATTCATTTTAAAAAACGTAAAAACTGACAAATTTTGAATACCTTTGAAAAATCGGCTGAAGAAGATAAAATTGAAATATTATAATTGGTCATCTAAAATTGATGTGTTACCTACCTTTCAGGAGGGTGTCTCAAGAAAAAATTCTTCGCAGTTTTTAAGAAAATCGTGAAAAAACTCAAAAAGTAACATTTTTGAAAATCCTTGAAAAAAAATAAAGTTATGAGAATTGGTCAACAATGATAATTTTGGGTATAAATATGTGCAATAGTTTCATTATTATAAAAAAAATTCAAAACATTTTTTTTTAGGTTTTTAAAACTTCTTGAAATCCGTTGAACTTTGAGTGAATCTTGCAAGTTTTAAAACCAAGTTGAAAAGTTAAAAAATTTACCTCCATCGTTTTGAGATCATTTCACAAGTAATGTAATTCCATCGTTTGGATAGATTCCCACAAAAAAATAATAATAATAATAATAAAATTTAAGCCCCTTCCTAATGAATGCAAAATTCTAAAAATGGCTTCTGTGCATATTTTTTTTTTCTAAAATGAGAAACGATATTCAACTAAACAAAGAATTATTTTTAAAATAATCGACGATCGTTAATTTTCTCACCTTATCGTAACGAAAAACGAAAACGAAAATGCCAAGCTTATAAGAAAAAATCTGCGAAATGTTGCACCGATAATTATATGTTTTTTCCCTCAGCTCATGAACAGTAACTAATGACGGTATTATTTATGATACAATGATGAGCTTGATGTTACGATCCAAGTTAAAGAAATAATTACTATTGTATGCTGCGTTGTATGTGTAGAGGTAGAAGAGCCGGAGAAAGATACAGCATAACGTGATGGTGCTCGATGCGAGATAAGCGCGCACAATGACGATAAATCTGGTTTGTGGACCTTTACCTTGAAGGCCAACAGTCGCGTGCCTGTAAGTTGCATTGCCTGTCTCAGGTAGGCAGGTAGCTCGCGCGTTAACTTATGCTTTTAAACGTTTTCTGGTCACGTTCGAATCGGCGCATTGTTACCGGTGAAATACAGCACGAATCTGATATGTCACTAAATTGCTAATGTAAGTACTTCCGATATAATTGCCATTTCTTATATCGATGACTCTATTGCCTATGAAATGTATGTAGGGATATCCGTCTAATTTAACGGATTTACTTAATATGAGATAAATTGATAGTTGATAAAGTTTTGATTCAGAGTTATGCATACCTATTGAACTGATAAATAAGTATAGACGAGAAAAGGTACCTATGTTGACATTTTAAGGTGAAAAAAAATCGAAATAAGGCCTATGTAAAGTTTACAATTTCATCTGTTTTGTATAACTGCTTATTTTATGGTTTAAATTTATTATCTTCAAAATGTGTAAAAAAGAAAAAAAAACGAAAGAAATAAAATAAGGGAAAAAATTCTGTTATCAGGCTGCCGCTACCTATCTCTACATGTCTACCTACGTACTTTGGAGGCTTATTCGAAGCATCATTTGACACGTTATATGGTGCCATGATGGCGGCTTCAGCCTCCACGAAAATCCTCCTCTAAAAAAGAATTCATTCCAAATGAGTCAACACCCGATGGCTTGTTAGGATGAGAGCTCTTTTGTTCTACGAGTAGGTAATTGCCTTTGTGTAAGGTCTTGAATTAGAAATTATGATTGTTTTTACATTCGATCATCAGCATACAGTCGTCGACGATTTTCAACTTCTTTGTAGGGAGTTTGTATGAACGCGAGGTGCATGTAAACAATGGCATAAATGGCAGAAAAATAATTCACTGGTAATCCGACTTTTTAATCGCGTACGCTCGGAAGAACAATAAAATCGAGCGGTAATCGATTTACGCGATACGTGAATGTGGTTCTCGATACGGTATTAGCGACTATTCAAACGTCATTCTTTATTAGAGGGTATTTAATCCGTATGATGGAAGAAAAGCAATCGAAATTATCCTATGTAACGTATGTTTGGAATTTAATTATTGGATAAAATAAGCTGCGGGTAGCATAGCACTCTATGATTAGTATAATATGGCGAAAAATAATAATAATAAAATACAATAAAATGTAACACGGATACGTAATAAGCATACCTCGTACATATACATATTATACATTATAAATATTTATTTATGAATTTCATTTAACACGTACGGTTTGACATTTTTTTTAATCCCTAGAAAGTAGCAATCGGACGTTTAGTTATACAATAGAACGTTCATTAAATTTGAAAAAAAAAATGGAATATTTGACACTAGAATTTTTTGCTTTACAGTTTAATTCTATTTTCAAATTAACCTAAATTTACAACTTAAGGAGATGAAGTGTAATACTTTACTGTAGACTTCTTGCTGAATAACTGATAATTTCTTTAATTAAGAGATACGTATCAGAGTGGGCTGAATTTCGCTTTTTTTGGAAATCTGCAAGCGGCGAGAGCACAACAGTTGCGAAATGACCTTAAAAGGATCTAGTAAAAATTACAGTCCCCTAACACAATTTTTTAAACTTGCAAAACTCACTTATAGTTTGAAAATTTTCAAAAAATCTAATAATTTTTTTTTTTTAATGGAATTACTCTACATTTTTGGAATCAAAATGATCATTGCTGAGAAATTTTTGCCATTTCCCCCTTTTTCCAAGATTTTAAAAAGATTACACTTTTTGCGTTTTTTTCTTGATTTTCTGAAAAACCACGAAGGAAAATTTTTTTGAGAAACGCTCCCCTGAAATGGATATAAAACATCAGTTTTCGATGATTAAGCGCAAAATTTCAATTTTACACTCAAAAAAATGTCTCTTTTTACGTATTCAAAAAAAATTGCTGAAAATTTAAAAAATAATTTTTCGAAAAAAGTTTAGTAACAAGGAACATATTTTATCAATTGTAGACTCCCAAGGGCAATTTTTAATTTTCTTTCTTTTTTTTTGAACCATTTACACCATATTTTTGTATGCTGCAATACCAATTGAGAACCTTTGAAAAGGGGCAAAGTGGGGACAACAGATCTCAAATGGATAAAGATAGGTGTGCTCAGTTTATTTTACTAAGAATTCATTGAAAAAAAATTTTCAATCATCTGAAAAAATCATTCTTTGAGCACCCCTAAAAAATCGTCTATGAGGTTTAAAATTTGAAATTTTTCGCTTAATTATGTAAAATTGATGTTCTAAATTCATTTCAGGGCGGATTTTATAGTAAAAAAAAAAAGCTATAGCAGGGTAAAGAGGACTATTTGCTCTTGGCGCTCAGAATTCAATTTTTTCAAAGAGACTATTTTGACATTGGTAAAAGATGATTTTTAAGCGTATTCGCGATTTTTCATCTTGTCCCGAGGGGGGGGGGGGTATAAAAAACGCACTTTCTGAGGAACTTTTACGTTAATTTTTTTTCCGCGAATTTTTGACCAATTTTTTCAAAACATGGTATGAAAGTGAAGGTACCTAAGGGGAGTATTGTGGAATTTTTTCTTATTTTTCGGACCTGTAGTATGACGTTGAAATGGGCTTTAAACGCTTTGAGGGAGAGCTAAAAATTAAAAAAAATTTTGAGTTATTAGGAGTATTTTATACCTATTATCCTTGTACAGCCTTCAAAAATAGAAATTCTCCAAAAAAATTGAAAAAAATATGGTAGGTGTAAAATACTCTAGCTTTACAATGGGGGACTACAAGCCCCCTCAAAGTTTTCAAAGCCTATTTCAAGACCATACTAAAAGTCTGAAAAATCTGAAAAAATTTCACAACACTCCCTTTAGAAACCTTCACTTTCATACCAAGTTTTAAAAAAATTAGTCGAAAATTCGCGTAAAAAAATGAATGCAGAAATCCTTAAAAAAAAGTGCATTTTTCACTACCCTACGCCCCGCGGGACGAGATAAAAAATCGCGAATACGCTTAAAAATCATCTTTCACCAGTGCCTAAATAGTCTGTTTAGAAAACGGAATTCTGAGAGTCATGGGCAAATCGTCCTCCTCGTCCTATTGTAGTTTTTCTTTCATTTTTTTTTTTTTTTTTTTTTTTTTTTTTTTTTTTTTAAGAGAGAATTATAGAAAAACACAAAAAGTGACATTTTTCAAAAATCCTTGAAAAAAGGGAAAATGGCAAAAATTTTCTAACAATGATTATTTTGAGTTCAAATATGTGTAATAATTAGATTTTTAGGAAATTTTTAAACTTTTAGAGAGTTTTGAAGATTTAAAAAATAGAGCTGGAGGGTTGAATTTTTTCCACATCCTTCTAGGGTCATTTCGCAACTATTGTGACTCCGCCATTTGTAGGTTTCTAGAAAAAGCACAATTCGGTTTAATCTAGAAACAAAAACGTGTAGGATCAGAAGTGTAAAAAAATTTATTTAAAGGGAATCACCCATCTTGAGCCATTTAAGTAATATAACCTTCAATAAGCTTTTTCACCAACTTTTTATTAGCTTTCTATTATTGCGTATTATTACATCTCGATTTTGCTTGTTTTCGTGCTTTTACATGCGCAATTTTACGTACATGATACACAAGTGTCTTTTATCGTACCATCTTCGACTGCTACTAACTAACTAACTAACTAACTAACAATAATACCTAGTAATTAATATAACAAATTTAATCAGATAAGTAGGTATATTTGACGAGTGAAATTTAAACGAAAGGATCATAATTGTTGAAGATACAAGCTACCTATCTAACTTATAATAAGAGCGCATTTTCTGTTTGTGCGAAAAAGAAATTTTTAATGTTATACTTGTGTAGAAGTTAAGCCGATACGATGTGTGGAGGTATTATATGTATACGAGTATGGCTGTGTATAGGTAAAGGCATACGTATGGTGATATTCATTTCAAAACAAAATTTTTGCCGGGTGAAATGTTGACTGCATTAAGCTCGTTATTTCACGCTGGATATGTTGGCTCGATGAATTGCAAAATGAAACAATGTTTTCATTTTATTTTTTAATGCTTCTAACAGTAAATAACTGGTGGAGAATTTTGTATAGCGAAAAATGTGAAAGGTATTTTCTTAGTGTTTTGTTTACAACTTAAAAAATAAAATAGCGTTTTCCCTCATAAATATATATCGCGCGCCTTTAAGAGTAAAACACTTTTAAGTGTCATATTTGCATAATGGAGTTTTATTTACCATACATCGGAATTTAAAAAATCCATTTTCGCCTAGAAAATTTATTTTCTTCAGTTAAATTATCACTTTTAACCGGAGGTAGTGAAGATGTAAGAATGAGTGAAAGATGCTAAATTTGTATAATTTTTGATTTTTATTTTCGTTCTGCAAACTTGTTCAAGTTTTTATCGATATTTTTTTTCTTCTTTTTTAAACTTGAACTAGATAGCTAACTGGGAAGTTACAAATGGTTAAAATTCAAATGAAATGGAAATTGATAATGCAGTCTGAAAGAAAGTTGCCGATAGGGAAAACAATCGAAAGTCTTGTATAGGTGTAGTCTTATTCGTATTTTAACGTTATTAGGCTCAAGACTATATATATTTAGATCGTTTATACGATGTTTATATTCCATTAGAATAGAACCCGTTAAGGTTAAATGTATAGGTAAGTTAAAAGGACGGGTTTATAGTGTTTTTTCATTTGAAAATTACTAATAAATTCGTGATTAATTTTCCATAACTCTTTCAGTACAAGTACGTAAGATGTTTTACATATTCTGAATATTTTAGAAGCTAAACTAAGTTCAGTAAAGGATTTAGGTGTTTTCTTACTCGTCAATACTTATTTTTAGCTAGAAACCAGACAAAGAACCACTGCCACACTACTCGTAATTGAAAAAAAACCATAATTTTAGCTGAAATTTTGATTATAAAAAAAAAGTTAAAATTGCAAATATTGTTCAGATTTTAGCCACATCATCGGTCTTCAGCACTTCAGCAACGTCATTATATCGGACTTCTAGAACGAAGAGGTTTGCTGAGAATTTATTTTGAAAATTATAAAATACAGTTTTATAAGAGCCCTCAGATTTCTGCGATACTTTTTAGATTGATTTTCGTGAAATATTATAATTATGTGATTTTAAAAAAAGCATCGCCCCTGATCAATGGTAAAAGTAGAGAGGAGGGTGCATTGAGGCTAAAAAGTCGACACCATCCAAAAGCACATCTAGAACCCTTGCTAAATTTATACAACAAATTTCAACTTCTTAGCTCAATTTGAAGGGGAGTTATGGTAGGAACAAATTCTAAACATAAGAAAATCCGCTAATAAACCACATTTCTGCGCTACAAGAGGGCGCAATGGGTTTGAAAAATCGAAAATCTCCAAAAGGCACATCTATGACCCTTACTAAGTCTACATTACAAATTTCAATTTCCTTGCTCAATTTAGAGCGAAAATAGGGGAAGAATAGCCTTTTTTGAAGTCAAAGAAATAGGAAAACCTCTCATATCTCCCCTCCTAATTGACCTAGGTGGCTTAATTTTGGATATGTTATACAACTTTGGATTGTATATCGATTGTCATAAAAAGGAACAATTTTTGTGATTTTAGCTTCTCAGCATCTCCTGCCCCAAATTTGGTCACAACTTAATTTTAATCCAAAATCATCCCTACTCTAAAATATGAAATGGCACTTGAATCGAAGGCTATTTCCCAAGTATGATCGATTTTGGTCTGTATCGACCTGAGCAAATAATTTTTTAGCTTTGATGGAAAAAAATAAAAAAAAAGTAAAAACGAATATCTGACATGCTAAGGTCGTACTGGTCTTCTATATCTCCAAAACTAATTTTATTGATATCCCTCTCCCACCTCCATCCGCCGTAGCCCTGATTTTCATTGACAATATGATATAGAAAATCAGGCTAAAATAGGAATACAATGATGGATTGAAATTGTTTGGTTAGAGCGAAGCAAAGGTGAAAATTGATAAAACTGAACGTGAGTAAATTGCATTTTATAAAATTTTTTCCCATTTAGATTTTTTCAGAATGATTTAAAAAGAAGAGAACCTGCCTCTTAAAAATGTCAATTCCATGGGCCAGTAGCTTTTCTTTCTATTCTTAAACATGGTACTGTGTTCCAGTGCAGCCGTTCTTGTCCCATAAATGAAGGTTTATTTTTAGACGCGAATAGGCAGTAAAATTTGCATTTTGAGTCAGCTGATTTAGTTTTGTAACTCAGAAAACAGCAGTTCACCATTTTTTCTTACAAAATTTTTCATGTCAAAAAACGTTGGATTGCTCATATGCATCTAACTATCAGTTCCTTCAATCTTTCCAAATAGACAGCCCATTATACCGGTACGTATTATGTTTAAACCCATCTGTGATATCAGGAAAGGGAGGTTAATGCGAAACACCCAGTTTATTGTGGACGTAAATGTTTCATAATGGAATGTATTTTCTAATTATATAATCATCTAATTACGGTTCAATTTAATTTGTTGAAATTGCATATTTTTTTTATAAATATCTGCTGTGCTACATTATTTTTCTGGTTGTGTGTTTTTTCGTTTTCAATTTTTAAACATGACCACTATTGGTGGAAAAATTAATTTCCTTTTTTTCAAAGGTGTTCAACTGTTGGTGAAGTTTTGTAAATTGTTTTTTATTCTCTATTTGTTGAATAGGGGTTTTATGTTTCGGATTATTGCGAATGTATAGCAACGTAAGTATCTTGTGTGTTTTTGCGGAAGTGTGGGTGAACGTGAAAAACCCAAATAGCATGTTACGTTGTTGTGAAAAAAAAGTAACAAAAGAGAAAACAAGAGAAAAACTTGGTGAAGTTTTTTTTTTTTTAAAAACTTGTTTCGTTTTTGAAGTTGGTTTTTGCAGTGTTTCGGTATCGTATTTCTAATTCTATTATTGTTCAGTTTTATCATTTATAAGTAGTTTAAAAGTACGTACCTCTACCTATATTAATACATACGAGTATCAATATACTTAGGTAGTTTACTTTTCATCACTTACCTTTCCGCCAATTAAAGTAGGTAAATTGTGCCTATCTGTTACACTGTAGAGCTATCTGCTTGAATAATTTTTCTCATCATTATTATTATTATCATCATCATTGTTCTTCTATATATATATATTTTTTTTTTCAAAAATTGGTGTCGTATTACCTTATTTTGTATAACTTTTTATTTTAATTGGACTTGGAGTATATTACCAATATCTACTTAAATTAAATTTGTGGGTTCATAATAAATGGATTGATAAGTAGGTATCGATATGAGAAAAATTTTTTAATTAATTTTTTTTTTTCTAGAATTTAATTATTTTCTGGAACGATTTTTTTTTTAATGCATTAGGTACTGATAAAAATCGCGAATATGACTAGTTGATGTACGTTTGCAGGACAAGCGTCAATTATTGTAATTTGATCTTGAGATCAAAACTCGTGTTTTGAATATTACTTGGACATGAAATTACTGCGTCATTTATATTCAGCTATGGTAAATTGTGTAAATTTCACCGTAATAGTGAACCGATACCCATTTAGAACACGGTGTTCGTCGATACGCGAATATGATCATAGCCATGGAAATTCTCTTCTCCCTTAAGAGAATGATCCTGTAAAATTTTCCATACTGCGGTTATTATAAAAACCAAGCTTAACGCGTCTTCGTCTCGCAAAAGAAACGGCAACGATTTAATTTCGTAACCTCGGATTTTTCCAACACCTACCTATCTAGTATACCTATCTACCTATCTACCTACACGGCAACGTATAAAATCGTGTTTGTTTCTAATATGAATTACATACTTACCTATTTAGTTTATTCGATTCGCAAAGCTTTATAAGAAAATTGAAAAAATGAAAATTTCGCTCGCGTAATATGGCAAACACATTTTTATGAAAATCGGTAAAAGAAAACGAAATTTCAGCGTCGAGTTTTCTTTCTTTTTCTTCTTTTTCTTTTTTTTTTTTCATTTTAAAACAGTTTCGAAATTGTTGATTTTGTTTGATAATTTTGTAAAATATTATTAAGCTTATTTTCGTTTTGTGTAAGGTACCTACCACCTTCTCGTATACCAGCGGTACGTAATCTCGTAAAATTCTTTCCTTTCTGCTTTTTTATTTTAAATTTTCTGTTACTCGAACAGCACATTTTGAAAATGAGAATCATACCGAAAAACGTTTTTTTAGAATTTGAATTTGAATTTTTATCAGCTTTATGATGTAATATCCATTTTAAAAGATATTGCCATTGCGTACAAGTTCTTCTTTTTTTTCCAACACAATAAAAACCAATTAAATCATCGCGTTAATATTTTTCAACATTTTGCTTTTAAAATTATATTACGTACAATAACCTGGCTAGTACATGAAGATGGTCCCTTTTCCGGAAGGTGTTTTCCACAACGTACAGCGCAGCGGAATGAATTAAAACTACTCACTTATCTGTTTTTAATTAGCGTTGGTCTTCCTTGGTGTGTAATTTTTATACCGGCTGAATTACGCTAATTGTGGTAATTGGTAATCAACCGAGTTCCCATCGATTTATTTTTATTTTTTATTTTTGTTTTGCCTTTGTTGTGTATGGTAGGCCTATTACCTCTGCGTGAACTGCGAAATAAGTAAATATTTTCGAGTGATGTAAAAAACAGTTAGTTTTTTTAATTTTCATTGGAAACGATGTTTTTTAGGTATTGGGTAACAAGAAATATAACCCTGAGATGGTGAGAATCATCTGCAACGATGCGGATAGATTTTGTCAAGTTTGTGTTCATGTATATCTTTTCTCAGATGGTTAAATTTTCAATTCAAAAATACTATACCTATAGTTACTTTGAAAAGTACCTCATCCATATAAAATTTAAAACGTCGAATTGAAAATGTGAAAATATTTTAGTTCGATTGAATATCAGCACATTAACGGCGTTGCCTTTGAGATGACTTTGGAAAAGCACGCGAGCTTCAATAAAATTGAAAGTTTAACCCTACGAAAGGTATGAAATCGTTTTAGTGAAATAAGTGTTGGATGTTGAGAAGTTTGCTTTCCTGTGGAGGCAGTAATTACAATAACATTAGGTTCAAACAACGTCAAGTGTTTTTCTCTTTCTGGTAAAGTCGTTATGACATAAAAAAGTTTGACTTTTTAAACTTTTCGATGAAACTTATGCTCTTTTGCAACTTCCATTTCGTGTTACATTATATTTTTATGGATGTTCTTAGGTACGTGCGTGATTTCAGTTTGAATGGACTAAGGATCGTTGCCTTGTAAGACAACATTTCAACGAATTATCTGCGACGAAACTGTCCCTACGGATGTTTCTTGAATTTTTTTCCTTTTATATCTACCTATATTTCATTGTGTAGTATAAGTAGGTATCTCGTGTACCTTAATGTATATATTGTACGCTACTGCGTATTCGTACCTCTACCTATACGTACGTATGCGTATTAAGAGTTACACTAGTGTAATTATTACAAGAATATCGTGTGTGTTTGTGTAGTGTGACCGTGTAGTTGATGTGAGTATAATCTGCTGAAGGGACGACATTAGCATAGATGTGTAGTACGGGCAAGCACGAGTTTAACTATGATGGTATGACCTACCTTTCCCCATAGGTAGCGCTGTACAGGCACCTAAAAATTTAACAAACGAGCGGTTTCTTAATTTTAATCCGATTACCACTCTAGATAAAAATTTTTCCTACAAATCTTGTCATATACACATTTTGCTTATCTCCATTATTGAAGGGGCAGCATTCATTTGAATTTTGTGAGCTCCTTCAAATTATTGAGATAGGCAAATTTTGCATATGACTAAAAACACTGAAAAAGTTGTTTACTACAAGATCCATTATTCAAAATCACGATTTAGGCAATTTTTTCATTCCTAAAATTTTACATTGGGGTAATAAGGGTAATGTAGAATTTTGAAAATGAAAAATTTGTCCAAATCGTGGTTTTGAATAGTGCGCCCAACAGTAGGCAACTTTTCCAGCATTTTTAGTTGCATGCAAAATTTGCCTATCTCAACAATTTGAAGGAGCTCACAAGATTCAAATGAATGCTGTCCCTTCAATAATGGAGATAAGCAAAATGTGTATAGGACAAAATTTGTATAAAAAATTGTTGTCTACAAGGTACGCTACTTAGATTTATGATCAGATCGAAATTTTGTAATTGCTCATTTGTTGAATTCTTAGATGTGTATAAAAGTACAGCGCTACAACAGACACTGAAGCACCAAGATGCCTCTCTGTACGTCACAGTGGAAAGGGCATTACAGAAAATTTTTGTGAATGGTTACTCGCCCAATTCTCAATACAGAGTGCTGATACATGGCTAATAAAAATACTTTTTTTTAGCTTTCAAAATGGATTTCACATGCAATACTCGTCTTAAAATTTTTCCTATAATCTAACTGCGCTGCTGATAAGCTGATATGACATCGCGTAGTTTACGGTTGTTGTTGTTGTTATTTATTGGTAAAAATATTATCAACGTTCACTGGTTGAAGTCAGTTGAAGTCATCCAATTAGAATGGAGAAAAAATTTTCTAGCCAAGTATCAGCGCTCTCTAGTGGAAAATATGTGGGCAAAAAAAATGTTGTCTGCGAGGTCCGTTACTTAAATTTATGATCGGGTCGAAATTTTGTAATATTGCTCATTTGTTAAATTTTTAGATGTCTGTACAGCGCTATCAATGCGGAAAAGGGGGCGTGAGACTATCATAGTTGAACTAGCATATGCCCGTACTAGACATCTCTGTAGCAGGTGCGATTAATCGCATTTAACTAGGTATACCTGTCTTCGTGTATAATTTGATAAAATTTTCGTTTCAGATATAGGTACCTAATTGTACATGTATATTTTTTCGAATAGCGCTGGCGTATCTGTTTACGCGCTGTTTAATTTTGTGTTTCGATTTGTATGATGGAAATTTTTTCTTTTACCGTGAAAATACAGATACATACTTACTTACACGTAATATGACAGCTCGTTAAACACGACTCTACGTATTTTTAATATTGTTTAAATATCTTTCAACAAAGGGTTTTCTAAACTTTACATCGTTACGGGTAGCTAACGTAGGTAGCTGGTTACCTACGAGTATAGTTGATGAACGTATGAGCATATTACCTCGTTTACTTCACGATACACGAAAATATTTTCAATAGCGTAATCAAGATTACATTATGTAGGTACTACATAGTCGTATCTATAAAAGAATGTGTACATATACACCCTTATTACATCGTCCTCTCAACGTGCATGTGTATAGCTGTAATGTGAAACATTTGAAGCTTTTTAAAAATTCTAGTGTAAAAATTTAACATCTTTGTGCTTTCAAATAATGCTTAAAAGTCGAAACAGTAAAACCGTATAAATCATTCGCAAAGAATACCGTTTTATTATTGCGCGAACGTGTGGAGTCTTTGAAGATTCTATACGTCAAATGGAATAACACTACGTACCACTGCGTTCTGAATATTTTTTTCATTCGAAGCAAATAATAGAATAGCATATTACCGTATGAGCTTGAGAGATTGTTTTTAGTGATAATCATGTTTTGTACAAAAAGTTGTAAATTTACAAATGGAATTGCGGTGTGTGTGTGTGTGATTTTGTTTTGCTCATATATAATACAATTTTTAACGTCCAGCAAAAAAAGAGTACCGTGAAAAGCTATGATTAAAAGTGCTTGTTTATGAAACAGAAGAGATTATAGATAATTATAATGTCGCACACCCTTACATATTTATACGCATTAGATATACTCAAAATAATGAAATTTTTTGAAGTACATGGTTGACCAAACATCTACCTAAGTACCTATAAAATTTCATCGCAGTGATTCGTGCTTTAAAAAAAAAAATCATTTAAATTTTTGTTTCTTATTTTAAAGGATCGAATGTAAATTGAAATCGTATTATGAAAAGCTTCCTACGATAATGTAGTGAAATCCGCATTGTCGCCAATTACGATGAAATTTACCCGAAGCGTTGGTTTTGTTATAAAACCATCCCAAAAAAATGTTTGATCCGTTCCCTCACGCGGACCCGAGTATCATGGCCGTTTATGCTCAAAATTAAATATTTCCCAGTTCAGAGAGTGGGGGAAATGTGGTTCAAAAAGCTTGAAATTTTTACACGTATTCAGTACTTACCAAGTATATGCTCCAAAAAATTAAAAACTGATAAAAAAAATTTATTTTTTGTCGTTTTTATTGCTACAGTCAGACCTTCAAGGTTAATATCAAGGTGAAAATTAAAAATTTGTATAACTTATGTCAAAAGACATGAAAATGACGATTTTCGATTTTTGAGCCCCAAACAAGTAGTAATATGGGTTACGGCGTTGTTAAATTTGATGTAACGCAACTTTTCAGCGAAGATTCATATTTACCACGGATTGCGCGTGGAAATTATCTATATTTGTACGCGCGACTCGGTGAATTTTCTTCATGGGCCATTTACACACGTGTAAACAGGCTTTTATTGCTTGATTTTTTTAGCCTGATTTTCTATTTCATATTTTCAATGAAAATAGGGCTATTAGGGAAGGGGGAGGGTGAATGTGAACAAAATCCATTTTGGGGTCCTGGAAGACCATTACGACCATTTTTGTCTACGTCATATATTTATTTTCATTTATTTCTTTTTTTGATAAAACCATTCGATTGTACGTTTTTTGAGGAAAATTCGGTAATAGCCTGTAAAGAAAATTCGTCGAGCATCTAACAACTTCGTAACTAAGGTGGGTCGTTTTTGACTTTTTTTTTTTTGAAAATCGAAACGCAATAGGGCACAGTATTTGTGGAACGAGGTCAAAGCAACGTAGTAAAAATTTCAGCCCTCTTCCCTTTGTAAAAATTTCAATCTGGCTCTAAAACGGTTCAAGATTAGAAAAAAATTCAAAAAATTCAAAATTTTATTAGAAATAGTTTTAGTACGATTAATTTTATCCAAAAAGATCATTTGAGGCGATTTTTGAATATGAGCCACTTTTATAGGGCTTTATAAAATGGTCCAATTCTCATTTGGTTGTTTTTTTTTGCCATTTTTCCATATTTTCACCAATTTTACATTCCTATTGAGAACAAGATAAGTGTTGGAAATTTCTTCAAATTGGCTAGTTCGGTAATTGTATTGATAACCTTCCTATTTTAGGAGTCCTTAATTTTCTAAATTTTTCACCTAATTTTTTCTCAAAAGTACACTAATATGCCAAACATTGGCACATTTTATATGGACCCTGTAAAAGTGGTTTACATTCAAAAATCGTCTCAAATGATCTTTTTGGGTAAAACTAGTCGTACTTACTAGAACTATTTCCAATAAAATTTTTTTCAAATTTTGAAGCGTTTTAGAGCCGGATTGAAGTTTTTACAAGGGATAGGGGGCTGAAATTTTTATCAGGTTCGTTTGATCCTACTCCACAAATATTGTGCCCTGTTACATTTCGATTTTCAAAAAAAAAGTCAAAAACGACCTACCCTATCCGCGACCCATATTATTATTCGCTTCGGACTCAAGAATCGAAAACTGTCATTTTCATGTCTTTTGACATAGGCTACACAACATTTTAATTTTTACCTTGATTTTGACCTTGAATTTTTTAGTTTTTAATTTTTTTGAGCATGTTGCTCCTCGTTTAAGCACCTTCAAAAATATATGCAATGATTAAAGATATAGCCAAACTTAAAAACAATTCTAGCCACTGCTCTCGTCTCAAAATATACATGTTTTTCAAAATTTTCAACCCTTCCCCTATTTCCGTATATATTCAAAAAAAAAAAATTTGAAAAAATTCTCACACGCACAGTATACACGTACTTGGTATGATAGGTAATAAATATTACGCGTAAAAATTTCCAACTTTTTGGACCACCGTGACTGCAGTGCATTGATAGTTTCAAATTTCTCGATTTGTGAAATGTTTCTAAAACGATTCTGAACGTTGAAAATAAATCATCTGTGTAGATATTTCGGTTTTTAAAATGGACATTTTCATCATAGAACTTTTTTTTTTGTTTTGTTTGGAAAAGTTGTATCATAATCCATTCTTGAAAAGTTGTTTCTTTAAAATGGCTACTCCTTCGTTTTCGAAATAGGCAACACATTTAGAACTAAAAGTTTTTTGTTGGCTGATGAGTTATGTTAGTTGACGTCGGCTTCGGCTTGAAAATCAAAATTGAAACAGCTTATATATGAGATGACCGTGTGTTCGAGGTGAAAAACGTTGAACGTATCCATCCACTTGTTGGTCTTGTTCGCTGCTATTGTTCTGTCAACTCTGTCAATCCTTAAGGAGGGCGAGTAGAGGGAATAAAACCTTCTCCGGAGTGATTTTATGAAAGTAAAAATTAATTTTCACACGCAAAAATGGTGAAATTCGTCAAATTTTGCACAATATATGTACTTCCTTGTTTTTGGAAAAAATGCAGGGCAATTTTTCTCCCTCTTCTGCTTCTCTCGCCCCTCTGGAAACAGACGTTGTTACGCTACCGTTTCCTTGCCTTCGGGAACTAATCTGTGATGTAAAATCTGAGCTAAAATTTCGTATTAATAACTCGATTATGAAATTTTTCCCACGTTTTGTTCCTGTTCCTTTTCATTTCGAAGTAGGCAATATGAAATAGAATATAGAATTAATTTTATCGAATCGAATCACTTTCTGCGTTCGAATGTAAAGCTTACAGGGTACGTCTTATACCTGTTAGCAATGATTTTTGAGGATGGTAACGAAAAAGTAAACAGTTACGTTTCGTTGCGATTTAAATTTCAAACGCATTAATAACAACAACAAAAACAAGTGAAAAAGTGATGCGGGCTATTGATCTAGACTCGTGATACTAAGCGTTACACGTTGATTGAACGATTGGCAAATTTATTCATCATTCAAGTATAGGTATTCGGGTACTTAAAGTGTACCTAGATCTGCAACGTGTGGTCGGAGTTAAGAAACCGCATTTTCGAATTATTTTCAAAATTTCGTCGGACGAAGGTTTGGAAATTTCTGAAATCGAATCTTCCATTCATGTGTAGGTATAAATACTTTACGATTCAAAATTCAAATTATTCGACGTATTAATTTACACGTGTAGGTACGCAGCGTAGTTTAAAATTTGAAGAAATTTCTCTCAATACCATTTTACCTTGCCACAAATGTTAGAAAGGTACACCTAAGTAGGTGTACGTTTATAAGAGGGAAATATTTTCCGAATGGTTTGAAAATATAATACGAAATATATGAAATTCGTTAGCTCGCATTCTAATTGTTAATTTCACGCATGTGAAAATTCACGTGAATGAAAAACGCTCAATTTGGTTTAGGGAAAATCGGTAAATTATTTTTATCACCCCTCGTATATGAGAAACTTGCTGACAGCGAGTTTTGCGATACGTGTACGAGTATATAACCGTGCACGATGCGATGTGATGTGCGTTATTGGCTAGATTTTAAAATTCGTCGACAAATAGACTCGTTCGCTGGTAAATGCAGCGTCTTGATAAAGTTAAAAAAATAAACAAATTCCGATGAGTTATTTCCACGCATCGACTCGAAGGGGATTCAAAGGTAATGGGCATTCGTTCCTTGACTGGTAGAAAGCTAGTTAGAAGGTGAGTTCGAGAGGAAAATTATGTTTAAATCTGCTTACCTATCACCAACGTATAGATTTTCTCGAAAATATATCATCGCAATTCGTTTATAAAATATATTTGCGTAGCTAGGTATTAATGATTACTTGCATATATACAAATACGTGTGTATGAATACGAACCTATGTATCGCTTTACTTTATTAAATTTTATTATTTGTATATACGACGTCGTACCTTACCTATCTGGCGTAATTTTTCGTTTAAATTAGGCACGACATTTAAATAAATAGCTTCGTAGTTTGATTTTTGAAGTATATGTACGTATAATCGTATCAATACATCAAACATCGTGCTCATAACTTTGATTTTAAAAAGCATCAAAAACTATGAATATTTATGACACGTAATTGACATTATTTTCAATCAATCAAGGCACGTTTGCCAAACACACGTAGATTTTGGTATTTAGGTTCCATTAAGTTGCGTAACATTGTTCGAATACTTTTAGCAATGAGGTGAAAAATATTTTAGCCAGGTGTTAGGCCACAATCCTAGCTGTACCTACTTATCTACTGTTTTGTTTTCAACCGAAAATCCCACACAGTTTTTTTCTAAAATTGAAAAAATTTCTCCTTCACGTAAACTCCGCAATATTTTTTTTTTTACTTCTAGACAATGATTTTTTGGAAAAAAAAAAGTAAATTTTACAAAATTTACTCTTTATGCTTTATAGATTTTTTGACGTTGTAGTATTTTGCTGTATGTATTACGCTCGTTTTGTCTACTTTCGAGTTTTTCTTTATAACGTTTATTACTTTCTTTTATGTACTTTTTGTGCAATTTAATTTTTTTTCCGCTACCTCTACAAAGGAAGAAAACGAAATTTTTTTCACATTTTTTTTATTGTATTTTATGTATTTATGATATCTTTTTCATTAGTTTTAAAGATGAAAATTCGCCTTTTTTTTCTCGCTTAAAAATACGATTATTGTTTGAATGAAAATTTTTATTTTCATTATTCCAAGGAGTATAAAACAAATCGTATTTTCTTGGTAGAATTCAACTTGAAGAGAAAAACAAAATTTCCATAAGCTGCATATTCGTACGCGATGATTTAGATACCTGAATTGTTGTCTAATTCTCTTTTATGGAAGATTATAATATGATTAGATTTTACCGACGAGATGAATGATATGTTATTTAGTACTTCACCTATTTCTCTACATTATATTACTTTCGGTGTCTCGGAGAAATTAAATTTTTTCTGTATAGAAAATACCTTTGGTTTTTTGTATAAAATTGCATCTGGACGAAAGTGCGCTTTTGTTCTCCGCACTCCTCTACGCCAATGCGTAATACACTATTTCCCGTAACTGCTGGCGTTAATTCAGTTGCATAACTTTGTATCGGTAGGAATATGTTTCGTTACAATATAATGTTGTTCATACGGTATAAATGTAAGAAAGAAAAATACGTAACTTGGACAAATGGAGGATTTTCTGTTTTTCGTGTTACTGCATGAATTTATACAGCTACTTATCCGCCGTTCTGTCTCATGCGAATATTCACAATTACCCCGGATAATATAGGAAGAGAAAAATGGAAATTTGCGAAGCATTTGGAAATTGTCCAAAGGTTTGCGTCGATACCGCTTGAAAAAGATGCAATTTACCAAAATTACAAATTTTCCTCTTTTTTTCGACACTCGTGTGGACAATTTTGGAACCGAATTTCAAATTAAGATGACATTTATATAAAATAACGTTTTTCACGCGATTGTAACCAAATCAGATAGGTGTACTCGCATGTACTATTTATATTTATTGATGTGTATTGGTAGCGTATGAACGTGGAAAAGAGTATTTTTTTTCTTGGTTAAATATGCAGAAGGAGAATGAAAAAAAAAATCCAAGCATGTTGCTTTGTTGTCTTTATTTCTTGTTTTTTCATTGTGTGAAATTGAAATGCTCTATATAAGGTTTATTTATGTACGCAGCACATACTTAAATAAGATATCTTTCAAGCGCATGCTGCTACAAAGTGAAATTTAGCGAGTTGATTTTATTAGTTAGTGTCCTCTGTCTGTCAAATGTATACTTACTTACCTCCTTTCTCATTAATTTGGATTTGGAGTGTTACTGTTGTATTTTCACTCTAATGCAGCCGGAAAAATAAAATCTTTAAATATTAATGATAGATTTCATCATTTCAATTGTTACAATATCTATATCGTCGAATTATCTGCAAATTACTAATTGATGCATCATTTTTTTTTGTTTCAGGTGAGTTGAATTTTTTTTGACATTTTGAATGGATAAAATTCTATTTCATTCATCATTCTAGAATCTACAAAAAGTGAGCAATTTTTTCAAATTATATCTTAGATCAAAATACAATTATCTTTAATTTACAAAGTGATTTGTTGCGTTTAATTACTTACTGTTACTACATAATGTATCTATTATTAGCATAAAGATTTGAAATAACCCTACGATTTCTCAAACTGCCACACACGTCATGGATACACGAAGACAGGTATACCTAGTTGAATGCGATTAATCGCACCTGCTACAGAGATGTCTAGTACGGGCATATGTTAGTTCAACTATGATAATCTCACGCCCCCTTTTCCCCATAGGTAGCGCTGTACAGACATCTAAAAATTTAACAAATGAGCAATTACAAAATTTTGATCTAATCATAAATCTGAGTAGCGGACCTTATGGATAAAATTTGTTTACAAAAATTTTTCCACTTACACATTTTGCCTATCTCCATTATTAAAGGGACAGCGTTGGTTTGAATTTTGTGAGCCCTTTCAAATTGTCGAGATAGGCAAATTTTGTATGTAACTAAAAATGTTGAAAAAGTTGCCTACTTCAAGGTACACCACTCAAAACCCCAATTTGGATAAATTTTTTATTTTCAAAATCTTACATTGCTCCACTTATCCCCAATGTAAAATGTTGAGAATGAAAAATTTCCTGCAACCGTGGTTTTGAATAATGAACCTTGTAACAGACAACTTTTGCAGCATTTTTAGTAAGATATAAAATTTGCCTATCTCGATTATTTGAAGAGGCTCGTAAAATTCAAACAATCGTTGTCCCTTCAATAATGCAGATAGGCAAAATGTGTATACGACAAAATATGTAGAAAATATTTCTGTCTACAAGATCTGCTATTTAGATCAGTAATCAGATTCTGCAACTGCTCATTTGCTTAATTTTCAGATGTCTATACTGCGCTGCCTATGGTGAAAGGGGGAGGGTCAGATTATCATAGTTGAACTCGTGCCCGCCGGTACTACACATCTATGCTAATGCCATTCGTTAAGTCTATGAGGTCTGTAGTAGGTTAACGGTTTAAAAACTGCCAAATTTTCTAGAATTTTATTATTATTTCATTTGTTTTTATCGATACTGTGAATTATCCCCTATACATATTATATCGATTAATTAAAAAAAAATATAACTTCTGGCTTTATTAGAATCTTAAAATATCTAGATACCTTGCAGCTTTATGATATTAGAACATTCATAGATAACTAGGTATGTGTCCTAATATTGGTAGTTCAGTACCTATAGTACGCGGTTCAAGTTGTGCTGTATGTACGTATTTATTCTATCAATGGCAAATACTCATGAATAAAATTATCGATCTTATACGAGAGTTCAATACTTGAAAGAAATTTTCATTCAAAACTAGATGTCCTTGTAGAATTTATTACGAATGCGTATTTATAGTAAAGCGGCTAAAACTTTCTTCCTGTTCACCAATTTTCTGTCTCTCGTTATTTTATTGTTTATTTATTACGTTTTCTTGTATTTGTATACGATGGGATTACAAGTACATAATATACCCGGTATATATGTACTGTGTAGTATGGTATTGTAGTAGGTATATAAGTTACGTATATTTCAATATACGTACAAGTTTATCATTCATTGCGTAAGTATGTTCTTCGTTCAAGTTTTCAGATGAAATATTTAATATTTCTTTTCAACAATAAATGCACTTATACTCGTATAGTTTATTTGCTTTTGGTATAGATATCTAGCTACTTACGAGTATTTTTCATCTTGCGAATTTTTTAAAGAAAATAAACGTTGCCTTAAATTGAGAAAATCTGTTAGAAAGTGAAGAGAAGAGCTAGGGGTGCGTTATGCTACTCGTGAAATCTTGTACTGACTTATTACGATTCATGCTGGTATTTAACTAAAAATTGAAGATTTTTAGAATATGCATCCTTACTTGGAATTTTTACAACCCAGCTACTACCTTGAAAGGGATATCCACAATCTCAACATTTCATTTTTAGAAATCTATAAGTTGAAATTACAGCAGTCCACCACGCAACAGCGATTCGCCGTTCTTAATTGCAATAGAAAAAATTATGAAAGAATATCAGCAAATTATTTCATACAAAAGCAATTTCGTGTGAAGTTATCCTTGTCTGATACTTCTACTGGATACAATTGTTTTAAAGGTCAAATTAGTTGATATTTTATGGGTGTTCCCATTTTAACTATTTCAATTACAATTGCGCGTATCCGTTCATTTTCATTTTTTCTTAGTTGAACCACGCTCTGCTACCATATTATACAATAATAGTATTTATGGAGAACAAATTAAATAAATTCATTTATTTAATTAATTAAAACATCTAACACACTCGTGTGTCACAAGGTTTTTTTCGTGAACAAGTTAAATTACAATTTTACTGGGGAACACTTCATTTTGACATCGCTCCCAACTCAATGCCTCGCGTTGTGCGATAATGGTCAAGGCTGAAATGACGGCGATTCCTTCAGTAAAACACCGAGAGGAACTCACAAAAAAAATTTGAGTAAAATTGAAACATACAACTTACGTTTTGGGTCATTTTGGCATGGAATGAGTTCATGGTGGGCATTGTAAGGGTCTAATGCTCATTCCATGTACAGCCAATTCATTCTAATCATTTTTAAACATGTGTGGAATTCTGAAATCTGATGTAATTCGTAACTGATTCTTGTGTCTACTTATGATAAATTGCTTAAATGTAATCAAATTCAAGGATTCGACTTAAGTAAGTGTGAAAGTATGCAGAAAAGGAATTAATTTAGAGAAGACTTCGGATCAAAATTTAAATCAGTACATCTCAAATGTTAATAGATGAGGTAAGAGAAGAGAATCATAAAAAATGTAGAAACACCAAAATGAAAGAGAAGTAGAAATTATGTATTTATAGATACTAGCATCCTAAAGTATTCAGGAGGGTTGAAAAGCACTTCTTTGACCTTACACTTATCCTACCTTTACAACTGGCCGTTTCTTATTTTCAGATTCCAAAGTAAAGCAATCAACAATGCAATGATTTGTTTAAAATCGTGTTTTTGGGTTTTTTCGTTCATGTCATCGTTTGTTAAGCCATCATGCGTTACATTTCAGAGCTTTGAGACTTATTAATATTAATTTTAATCAATTGGGCGAATGGACTGAAAGTATTTTTGCATAACCATTAGTTGATTGTTTGAACTTTTTTGTCTATTTTTCAACAGTTTCTTGTTTGTACTATAAAATGAAAATTTTTTTTTGGGTTCAAGTTATGGTTATGGTTACAGGTTTTGGGAATTCAGGTTTGGATTCGTGGTTACGGTTCAGGGGTTTTAAAATTTATGGTTACGGGTTACAGCTCAGGTCACAACATTTTCTAAATCTGTTGGTTAATTTCTGGTTAGTGGCTACGGTTCAGATTTGCGTTAATGGTAAATGTGTGACTGGAACGAGAACGGGAACGATTGACCAAAAAAATCATGGCTGGAACACGACTGAAACGATTGACAAAGAAATTTACTATTTCCACATTTTTTTTACATTTTGTTTATCAGTTCTCACTCACTCATAATCAAATTGGTGTTGAACACCAAACAGTTACTAATGCAATAACAAACGTCAAACAAAACATTCGTCACATTTCGTCCATTTGATGTTTATTCCTCAAGATTGTGTTTTTCTAACGTTCAAATTTCCACTTTTTGAAGTGAAAATTTTGTGTTGTTTTTTTAAAATGTTTTTCATATCGTGTTGTATTAGAAACATTAAAATTTTAAACAAAACGTTTAATGGAACGGCAAGTAAACCACTAACAGAACCGTTAGATGCTTATGCCATAACCCAAAAATTTGTCAGAATCGTAATTAGAACAATAACTGGAAAAATTCCTTGACTGGAACGGAAACGGTACCTCTATAATTTTCAAAGTTATGACCGGAACAATCACTGGGAACTGTATAAGAATCAAAATTAATTTTTTCGTTCCAGAACCCTGTGAGGGAGAGAGAAGAGGGATGTCCCAGAAATGTATTTTGAATTATGCTCAAATGAATCTGTATAGTAAAGCAAGGCATGAGACCAGAACGAAACAGATCGTTTTATAATGAAAAAGTAAAAAGAAACATATGGAACAAAACAAGAATAGAACACAAAAGGTTGGGAGCGAATGGGAACAAAAAGAATAGGGAAAAGCACAGATACAAACATTCAAGAACAGAACTTCTTGTTCTTCAATATTTCTGATTTTACTCTGTATTTCCGTATTTTGGATTTGATTCATGTGCAATGTGCAAAAGCCAACTTGTTTTCTTCATTTTTCTTCACTTGTTATGTTTTGCCGACAAAAATTACATTTAGTTATTCAAGAGTTCTTTGATTGTAATTTTTTACTAAAATTATATTTAGTTTTTTTTTTCTGAATCATATTTGTTGGAAGTTAACTATAAAAATTGTAATTTAAGGCTTGTAATTTTTACTTGAAAAAATTGTATATTTCAAAGTTATTGTTATAAAGTTATGGAGAGAGGGCATTTTGAAATTATCAGTAGAATTAAATCGACAAAACAAATGAAAAATAGCAAATTTATTATCTAAATTTGCCCCGGTGTGAATTTCAGAAAGAGTTTCCTAATATGTAAAGTTATGACGCTATTTAAAATACCAAAATCAAGAACAAAACGGAACGGAACGAAAATATCAATGATTTAGAGAGAGCAGAACAGAACAGAACAAACCCATCTAAATGGTCTGAGGAAGCGGAACGATTTGGAACGAATAGTTCAACACATTTTTCAGTTGAGGAACGAAACGGAACGAAACAATCATTGCGGTCTCAAGCTTCGTGGAAGAGCCCGTAGAGTTGTGCTAAGATAGGAGATTATTTAGTGTTCTCACTCTTGGATTATTTCTGAAACAGTCTTAAAATGGTATGGCAGATTTTTACTTTCGCTTGTTCTCCCCTGTAGGAGCACTGTTCACTAATTACGGTTCGACAGTCATTGGTCAGAAGAATCTACGTCTGAGATCTTGACCAAACAGAATTGTGAACAAGTTGAACAGGAATCAGTGAATAGCGCTCCTAATGAAGAAGTCTTGAGTAACTCTGGACAAAAAATTTTAGTAATCCTCATACTGTTGCACTCGATAATTTCTATCTTTGTGTTTCAGTGTCTTTAGTAATATATTTGTATGTATGTAGTAAGTATGCAATGTACATCTATATAGTATACGCAGTACGTACTACCTACACATCACACAGTTATTTACACGAAGCGTACAAATAGGAATAAAAACAGCAAAAACTAAGAAAAAAATAAGAAAAGTTGTGAAAAAAAATATCGATATTTTTCAGCTTTTACTACAGCATTTGTTGAAATATGTAACTGGCATGCATATATAGTGATCACGTTCATACATTATCATAATAAGGAAAGGTTTTGAGAGAAGGATGAATACGGAAGAGCGAAGCCCAGAAATTCGAATCCTTATTAAGTCGTAAATAAGAATTTAATACGTTTTGAAGGGATGTTTTCTGAAGATAATAAATAAAAGGTTTTTAGAACCAATACACACTCTTAAAGCGCATTTTTAAAATATTATACCGGATGGTTGGCGTAAGAAAAAAACACCAAAATCGCAATAAATATGATTTATTCAGTTCTAGTAGTTTTCGAATTTTAGAATCGAAATTTTGTGAAAATAAGTTTGACTAGTTTTTCTTTTTCATTCTGTACCCTTCTTATTGTCGACGAAAAAGAAGTCGCAGTCGCGAGTTTTTTTCTTTTCTTTTCTTTTTTTTTTTTTTTGGTAATGTAATGTTATTTTATATCTGTATAACTTTATACGGATGTAAGTATTATGTGTATATGTATGTGTAAGTAAATGAAGACATATAGAATTCGATATTTGCGTAAAATGAATACTAATAAAATGTTGAAAAAATAACCCGCACTGGCTGAGTTGTGAGATATACTTATTCGAATATATTGTGCGTGTAGTTGGTTGAAAAACTGATTTCTGTTGCGAGTTTTTTTTTTGTGCCGTCGCAACTTTTACCGTAGGCATAAATTTAACGTCGGCCGGAATTTATTGAGTCGAAATGTGGACAGATTTTTTGAAAAGTTGCTAGTTTTGCTTGGTTAGGTTAGCAGAAATGGCCATGAATTTTGTATGAACGAGAACTGGTGACCTAGTAATAGTAACGTTTCACCCTATCGTCGTATCACGTTGACTTTTGTTTTTTACGCTAGACCTTTATAGCCATAAAGATACGAGAGACGAGAGTATACGAATTGAAATACGTCTTCTTATGTATATGCTATTGCTTTAAGGGTATAAGAGAAAATACACGAGTTTTTTGATAGCCTTATGTTGAAAAAAAAAAAAAAAAGGGAACTCGAAGAATTTAATAAAGAATGAAATAAGCATAATACGAGATACAAGCGTATGCGAACGCGTATGATGACTAAACTGTTTATCACTTTCTTTATGGTAGCACAGTCTATACGAATGTTGTTTGTTGGGGCAATCGGTTTAATGGATACAGTAACAGAACTCTATGAAGAATTACCTACTCGTACAATTTCGCGAGAGTCTTTTTTTTTAATTTTTATTCTAGTCAGGCTTCGGTGAAAGGGTAGCGACACAACGTGTGGTACCTTTGCTTAACTAACTAGAAACAATTCGTCGGGTCGGGGTAAAAAAAAAAAAGAAATAAAAAGAAGGGTTTTAGGCGAGAAAGGGAGATGAAAAAATAATGACGCACGGTCGCGCGTTCATCGTTTCAATCAAATAATTGCGAATTTTTGCGAGTTAATTTTTGTCAAGTTAAAATGAGTGGAAATATGTTCAACGGCGTCGAAAATGAACCGTCTAATTAAGAACAGATTGCTATGGAAAAGGTCGTTGGCTGTTCGACCATATTTATACGTACTGTCTTACGTACCTCTACCTGCATATGTATAATATGGTACTCGTCGTCTCTGGATGCCGATTGCCGATGCCGATGCCAATGATGCTGATGCTAGGATACCGGTCTAGCTCCGGTTAGTTTTTCAGGTAACAGGTTCGACGCTATGAAAACGTTTCTGAAATTAAAGCCGCAATTGACATGTGATTCAAGTTTTAATGCGATTCAACCTTTCTTTCGGTTAACTAGGTCACCATAAAACGTTCTTTCCAGTATAGAACGTTTTGTCTATTTGACATTTTGACGTCGCTGCCGGTTTCAACAATGCTTTAATTTAGCTCGCTTTTATTGTAATGTTGTTTTTGATTGCTGCTATTCGCAAAAGTATAAGGAAAATTCAAACGAGCCGTATTTTTGGCGCAATTTTTACCCTTCGAACGAATTAAATTTGGAATTTAAATTGTCGGGTTTGTTTCGCTTTTATCTGCTCGTCTCCGTTCTGTTCGTGGGATACGAAACGATTTTCAAAATTTTGAAACCTATGCATATTTACTTTGGTCTTGGCCGTCGCGTGTATGAGCGCAATAATTGACACTAAGGGTTGAAATCTTATCGATGAAATTTTATTGTGTATAATAATGTCATTTGTAGTGCTGAATAGTGATGGACATCTTACGAGTAGGTACGATAACCATTTTCACAAACATACACAAAGCGATTTATTTGACGACACGAGAGTTTAGAAAAGAGTTTTTTTTTTTTTTTTTCTTTTGAAGAGGGAAACAGTAGAGAAAAAAATACATAAAAATGAAAGTAATGTGTATGACAACAATAAAATGACAGAAGTAGTGTGAACTTGACATATTCTTTAAAGTAAACGAACGAGTACTCGAGTAAAATAGAATTTTGTAAAAAAAAAAAAAGTATAGGGAGAAAAAGAGAAAACAATCTCGTAATTATTGATGCGAATAAAATAGTCGTACGAGAGCGAGTGAGTGTAAGTTTACGTCGCCGTCGACTTCACGCATTCGCCGAATGCGTATTCTAGATATATAAAAGTGTTGCCAAATGTGTGTACTTGGCAAAAAAATGAGGATAATTTAATACTCGTATTCGGAAGCAATTTTGTAAGAAATCGATATTGAGAAAAAGTTAGCTAGAATATTTATTGTGTACTTCAATTTGAGAAAAAAAAATTGAAAAATTCACGATAAACGGCGGTTTTTCTGGTTCTTTTTTCCATCAATTTGACATTGAATAGGTACCTGCTGTTCAACCAATAACGAAGACTCAAAAGACGTTGTTATGAAAAGAGGAAGGGTCAGTGGTGGCGGTAGGCTTACCAATTATACCGACTTTGTGACTAAAAAAAAGTGTCATCATTTTGAAAATTTGCCAACCGATGTTCAAATTATCGCCATCATATTAACCTACCTTTGATAGCTTTTATACCAGTTACCGAGGGTGGATTTTCCTTTTGCTTCTTAATTATGTTCTTTTCCGTTATGATAAAAAAATCAACAATATGTTACCGGGTATTTTAATATTTGCAGTAATATACTCTGATGGGGAGCTGTTAAGTTCAAAATCTTCCAAAGGATCTAGCTAGGTTTTTCAATTTTAGGATGAAATTGTAGGACGTTCGCGTTACTAAAAATTGTAAAATGAATAAATAGAACAAGTCTATTCTATAGACTAATTTTGGGTAGGTTAATGTGCATGCTACATTTCAACCTCATAGCTCAACTTGAGGGTGAAGGTATGCAAGGAACAAACTTGAGAAACAGCCCATACCGTTTAAAAAACTACTTTTTTAAAACAATGGGATTGAAAAACCGGCTCTCTCTCTTCACGGGCTAATGTAGGAAATTACATGGAAAACCTAAATTCCAAATTTCAACCCCTCAGTTTAATCTGAATGCGAGATATGTGTGGAACAAACTTGGGAAATGGTGAAGACCAAACCTTATCTTAAAGAGTACCCAGACAATGCAGTTTATTTGACAAGATTTGGTTGTCTGCAGAAAAGTAAAAATTTAAAGACAGGTTTTTAGTTTTAAATTCATGAAATGATTACTGATTTTCAACGTGATATTCTCAACTGGTTTTGGTGAATAAGTTGGAATTCGGGTTGTCAAGTAAATTATTACGCGTGAATGCTCCCTTAACAAAACGTTGTATCAAGTGATCCGCATTCACTGATCATTTACACCCTTATATATGAGACAGGTCATTCATAAAACATACTTGTAGAATAGTTTGTTTGCCCATAAATTCAACTCTGTTTGCCTTTCTTTCTGAGGAGTTTTTAAATCTATGCTCATGTAGAAAAAACCGTGCTAGAATATCTACTAATAAAAAATCAGTGTGGTTTCCTAGCGCAGTTTTGCCGGAAGTGATCTACTACACTTGCTGAAGAGTGTAATCTGTAGTAGTGAGAAATCACTGAATCATTTGTGTTGGTAGAAATGTCATGTTACTACTCAAAAGTCACACCATCTAGTGTAGTGGCACTGTAGTAATGCATTAACAAAGTAAAACTGCTCTAGGAAACCACACTGATTATTAACACTGAGTTTTCTGTTCACTTTTACCACTTTCTAAGAGTAAATACTACTGCTATTTTGACAGTAGTGTAGTTCACTCATTGAATTATTGAATAGTGCAATACAGTAGAACTTTATGTACATTTTTGTGACACACTTCTTCTAAGAGTATTAAAAGTAGATAAGTATCTCATTACTAATGAAAAGTTTTGGTTAGTGGAATATTGATTAGTAAAATATTACTAGGTGTAGTAAAGTGACAACTACATAACTATAACAACTTTGCAGTGATGAACATCTACAAAAACACTGCTACTGCGTGATGAAAAACTACTGTTCAGTAGTAAACTAAGTACTAAGGCACTACTAAGGTGTGCTGGATAACTACTTAAAACTATGGTTTTATAGTAAATAAGCACTGAGTCTAGTGCAATTTTTGTACATGGGTAACGAAATGATATTTGCAGTTTCCATTCTGATCAATCAATGAAGAGTAAGTTTTTGTTTATCCAAACATTTTCTGATAAGCAACTGATTATTATTACTTTTTTAAAAGCTACTTTTAAAAACTTGAAAAATTTACTGATTAGCAACTGTGTTTTACAAATCACTTGATCACCTTTTTTTATTTCTACACTTGTCACATTAATGAATGTTTGGTACATTTTAACGAGAACCGTAAATTTGAAAAATGAACAATAGTCATCACGTTTAAACACAAGCATAATTTTTAAAATTGTATAACTCAGCCTCGTTAATATTTGGCTAGGAGAACTATTTTGCAGGCTTGACTGATGAACTGACCAATTTTTAATATGAAGGTGGCAAGGCTAATATGAAGCACCTAGCAGTTATCTGAAGTTGAAAGTTTTAAAAATGTACTTTTAGTATATATTAAATTTAAAATAATTTTAAAGAAGAGAATTTGTTTTGACATGTTTTATTGTCTATCCTTTATTAAAAAAACTGCGCTGGTATACTGAGTATTAAAAAATCAGTGTGATTTCCTTGTGCAGTTTGCCAGCAGCAAACTACTGCTACTGCACAGTGTAATCTTTAGTATTGAAAAATCAGTGAGTCATTTGTGTTACTGAAAATATTACTTTACTACTCAAAAATCACATTTTTTAGTAGTAGTGTATTACCAATGGCAAAACTAAACTAGGAAACCACCCTATTCACCAACATTGAATATTCTGCAGATTTCCATTTCTTACTACTAGTAAATACTACAGGAAAGTCCCATTTACGAAAAGGACAGTCTGTTACCTCTCATATGAAAGACAATAGTGTGGTTTACTACTTCAATTTATAAGTAGTATGATAAAGTAGAACTTTATAATATGCATATCAAAACTAACTTATTACTTCTGAAAAGTTTTGATAAGTGGTGAAAAACTTCTGGCAATACGACTGATGACTAGTGAATAGTAAATAAAAATTTACACTCTACTTAGATACATTCAGAGCACGCATATGTATTTATATAAGCGAAGATAAATGGGATATAACGGGTATTCAATTGTTCATAAACCGCTATAATATTACATTTTATCTTTGGGAGGTGGGGGGTTTACTGATGATGTAATTGATAAATTGTTATCAACATAATTCTGGCCTACAGAACAGTGATTAGTGCAGTTCCATTACATGTACTGAAAAATTACTCATAGCACCATTGCTGAGTAGTAACTTTTCATTACACACTTCTGATAATGGGACATTGGGTAGTAAAATATTGTTACTCTTATGGTGGTAAGTCTACTAAAACACTAGAACTTTACTGCTGTATGATAAAATACTGATGCCCAGCAGTAAATCAAGTAGTACTGCCTCATTAACGTGTGCTGCAGTGCTGCATAACTACTCAAAGTGCTTTTCTATAGTATGTATAACTACTGCTCCTGGTGCAGTTTTTGTATATAGCATCTCATATTAAATATACATAGTTCATGTATATATATATATATATATATATATATATATATATATATATATATATATATA
>FIZR01018677.1:0-25806 GCA_900060175.1 Ferrisia virgata
TAAGTATGTGTTCGAGAATTATAGTACAAATATTTTAATTAATCGTTTTTTGATATCTGTATTTTTTTTTATTTGCCAATGTAAGAGTATTTAAATGTTACTGGTCGACTTTGAGCTTAATAATTAATAATTACCCTTGTACAATGTGCATGTTATTGTGATCAACATTTGTTACTATGAATTACGAATTGATTGTTGTCGAACCACATGTACAGAGTGTTCTTTCTGAACAGTACCTCCTTCACACCGCAAGTAGAGCAGCATAAGTTGAACTCATGTAGCATAGGTTGCCTATCCAAAACATTGCCGGGGTTGTGTTACAGGTATTTGAATTTTTTATTTTCAAAAAATTTCAACTTAGAAACCAAAAATGGCAGAGATGTCTAGTTTATGCCAAAATGCGACAAATGCAATGTATTTCTGTTGAGAAAATATTCTGAACAAAAAAAATATTATTTTGTTGAAATTTTTTCCTTTTTTTCAAACATAAAATTTTTGTATCCACCCCACACCCCACGTGCAGGGTGAAAAATTTTTTTTCATCACTTTTGGAAATGCGAAAGTAGCACTTATATTTTGATGAGCAATTTTTTCGCCCCCCCCCAACCCTCGTAAAGTCAACTTCCAGAGCACTTTTTGATAGTTGGTCTGCGCCCAAAATTTCGCAACCACCCTTTGCCCCAAGCAAGGGGGCAAAATATTGAAATACCGAGTTACTCGGCATCTATGCAAAACAAAAAATAATACTTTAGGAGGGAACCTGCCAGTGTTTTTCATAATGATATAACTGACATTTGAGCTAATAATCGTGAGGTCGAAACAAGAAAATTTTTTCACTGTAACGGTACGAAATTTAAAATCTTTTTTCCTCTCATTCGTAAAGTCAAGTAAACTGCAATTTCACCAGAATTCTCAGAGCTATGGCTGGCTCTCAGAAATGTCCTGAAATATTAACAGAACGACTGAAAAAATAGACCGATTATTTCTTAACCAAAGAAACCTCTTTGAAGGTATAGAAAAATGTGGTAGGCACGCTCAAAGTTTCGCTTCCTGAGCGCAAATTTTTTTCAATCCCACTGTTTCCCATTCTAAGCGATTATAGCAGAAAGAAAAATACGATTTTTTTAATAGTCAATAATTTTGCGAAAAACCTATAACCGAAATTTAAAAAAAATTCTATCCATCCATCACGTCATGTCATATCATTGGTGCGATTATTACTGCATCAAAAACGCACGTGGCAGTTCCACTAAATAAATCATCTAAAATCAATACTCAGGCGCCCGAATGAATAACTAATAAAGTAACTTTTATAGCACGCACTCTCTTTTGCACCGAGCGACCGACGCGTCGATTTACAAACGTACCACGTAAATTTGTCCAGTTTCGAAATCACCTGCACCACAGAGGGAAGATTCAGGTGCTCGTACCATCACAGGTGAACAAATTACATCCCATAAAATACTACCCAACTCGATAGCTAAATATAGGTATTCTAGCAGAAACAAAACCCAACGTATGGTTGGTTGCCTACACATAAACAACCCTTAAAACCAGGTACTAACCGAATAGGTAAGTATACTAAGTAGGTAAATCCAGATACGCAGACGTACACACGAAAGAAAGAGCTAAGGGAACGAAAAAGATAAAAAATGATACGAAATTGAGTCATTTTTCAAGCCATACATATACACTGATAAGTACCTGGGTAGCACCTTTATTATACCGAATGCTCCCTTCGTCTCGGACGACATAACAAGCCGAGCATCGTCGCGACGTCAAAACGGAAACGACCAACGATTCCGGGTAATGACAGTCGATTTATCTTAATTTTTACCCTCGGACTGCCAACGTTTTTATTATTTACTCCATTCATTCTGTTTGACCAATCGTCCGAAGTACACGGATAAAAATTAAACCTCGTTAGCGTTGCGTGGTCATTTTCTTCTTCATATTTATTTCAGTCATACAGGAATCTCAGGTACCTCGATACCCATTACGATGGTATTTTCAATGCCTTCCAGGAAGGCTCAGATACGTATCGAGACGTATAAACCAAGCGATCCGTTTTGTTTTCGGAGGGGTTTTTCAATGTTATTGGACAACCACTTGGTACGAAAAATGTTAAAATTCAGCTTTTCGTCACTTTTCATCTACATTCGGCATGAAAATATGCTAAAATGACCGGGATACGCTTCACACTGGGCAAAATGAAAATTTGGCTGGCAGAAATACTCCAAAATGAAGGTGTCAAAAAAAAATTACCAAGGCAAACGTTTAAAAAAAATACAAAATTCAGTCCGCGCAGAGAAGCTGGAGAATTGTGACAGTGTTCAAATATTTTGGGCCCTTCAAGATGAAATTTTCGGAATTTGAATAAAATACAGCATATCTACCATCGATCCTATCTACACATAAAAATCGATGTATGAAAAAAAATTCAGAGAAACGGTTCATTGGGAAAGGCTTGGCTATTATTATTATATAGCTGAGTTAATCCAGTTGAAATGACCACTCATTGTTGGTTATAAATTGCAGTCAGTTAAAAACCCATATCATTGGATGCATAAAAATTAATTGATATTAATATTGTACAACTTGTGATTTTATCATTCATTGCTGATTTTAAGTGTTTTCATTCATTTTAATTTCATTATTTTCTTTTTCTATTTTACTGCTTTAATTTATCAAATAAAGCATAAAAAAATATACTGACCGAGCTGTTAGGAAATAGATAAATACGAGACAACAGCGTTAAGAGAGTATCAATCAAAATCTAATAAAAAATTTCGATTCTTTTTAAAACAACGATAAGTAAGCACCTCCGACTAGTTTAAAAAACAACTAATCAAAGTGGATTAGATGCGCAGAATAGACTAAAATAACTTATCATCCAACTCTAAAATAAATAGTTTCCTATTTATTTTTCAATCATCGAAAAAGAACTCAAATTCTGATGAAACTGATTTGAATATTTCAACTGATCCAAAAGATGAACTTATTGAACATTTTCTCGGCAGTTTTACTTTTAAGCCAAATGAAATGGAAAAATTACCTGCAGTATGTGCTGAAACTTGGAACGATCCTCCACCAGCAGAATCCAACGAACCTTTGGCTAACCTAGAAGAAACCAATTACGAGTATGAAAAACATTGAAAGGTGGTCAACAATTCTGAGATTTGAGCGAAAACTTTAAAAGCTTTTACATTGAAAAAGGTACAGATTTAAAAAAAAAAACGCAACTATGGCCTTGGCTAATAAATTTAACCGGGAAAGAAGCAGTACTTTCTTTTTCTTGAAATTTTTCATTCGTTTTCGAGTAATTGTACCGATTATGGTGAATTTTCCAACTTGTTTATTTCTGATGGCATTAATAATTGGAAAAAAAACTGAGAAAAAATAAAGAATACAAAAATAGTCGCTACCATCAAAAGGTTGCTTTTGATTTTTTTAACGAGATGCAATACGAAAAGCACAACCGTTGAAATATAATAAAATGAATCGAAAAAAAAAAATTATTAGACCAAGCTGCTAGAACGTTTTGTGTATATCTTCAAAAATATCGCGGGAAAACGTGATCGTTGGGCGGGGGTGGCCAGAGTGTCTACCCCTTCCAAAAAAAATCCTGGCCTTTTTCAACCCATCCCTAAAAATCGTTCATTTTTAGAAAATTTTCGTTTTCAAGAACTATTCTTACCTCATATTTAAAATCAAAACCAGCGAAAACTCTCATTTTTCTCAATAACACTCAAGGAAACAAATTTTCTTCAAAAATTTCGCTCTCGTTTTATTCGGGCAGTAGTTCAACTTTCATTTGTTTTTTCATAAGCTGAGATTAACCTACAAATCAAATTTCTTCAAAACTGATTGAACCTCAAAAATCAGCTAATACAACCTTCAAAACATAAAATTAGGTTGAATTTTTCAAATCATTGAATTCAATACCCCCCCCCCCTCCGTGTTAATTATTCTTGAAAACAAAATTAACCGAAAAATTAAATCCTACATCCTTGAGAATGTGCATTTCAATACGCAACTTGATTTCTCTCAATTTCTCATTTTGCGCTCCCCCCCCCCTTCTGGAAACCTATTTGGGAGACACGTTAAATGAGCACCAAAGGGTCCCAGATTGATCTCACATTTTCAAAATTTTCAAAAATCTCTAAAACAAATTTACATTTAGAAAAGTTTCTTCCACATTACTCTCCTTGCTTAAGAACATCAAAAACGTGCAAAACCAAACATTTTAGTAGAGCCAAACAACTAAAAATAGTAGAAAGCTTTTAAAAAAAATTTTTCTGTACTCTGAACCTTTCTTTTAGACACAAAAATTGTTTCTACAAATGTTATTCTTATTGAGGGGACAACAATTGTTTGAATTTCATGAGCCCCTTCGTGTAATCAAGATAGGCAAATTTTTGTACATAACTTCAAATGCGAATAGCTCCGCAAGTTTTCAAGTTAGGAAACTGCGGTTCGTTTTATCGTGTTTAACACGAATGAATCATGATTTTAATTTAAATGTTCAATGTAATGATGGGTCTAGGTACAGAATTTTTTTCGAAATTTTCCTCCCCTCAGGAGGAGGGAGAAGGGCCGAAATTGACAAAAGAAAATTTTGAATTACTGCAGATGTTAACCGAAGTGCGGCGGAGGGGTTTACATAAGTTTTTTCACCAAAATGTGCGTCTTGACAAGCGTAACTTTTAGAATTTTTTTTCAAAACAACTTTTTTTCCAAGTTTTAGACGGCGTTCAAAAATTCAAAAAATGTTCAAAAACGATGGCAAATACGTAAAAAATGAATAGAAGCAAAGTTGTACAACATGAAATTTTACATCAGATTATGTCATTCAACTTCTAGTCGAGGAGCGGAGCGTAAAAAGATCCAAAATGCGAACTAAAGGCTCAAACGAAACATGAACGCCGGATTCGTATTCAACGTGTTTGAATTAGTTAAAAAGCACCCCTAACCTAGGTGCACAAAAATTGACATGATGGGATTTCAAGTTTAAGTCAACCATCTTTGTGAGTTTGATCAAAATCCGAGGTACGTTTGATTTTCATTCTGGCCTAAAATACATATATGTTCTTTTTTTTAAAATAATAAATCAGTCGAGCAATATGCGGTTTCCAACATCTTTGGTGGTGTTCAAAAGCACATGACGAGACGAAAAATATCGATTCTTTTCTTCGATTTTAAACCAGTTCAAATTCGTTTGTGTTTTATGTTTTTATCGCTTAATCCGAATTTGTTCCATTTAAAATACTTACATCCATCGAAATTTGACGTACGAAATTTCAATTTGATCCTAAATTAAAATTGAAATTTGTGATACTGCGATTTTCCTCACCTTTGTAGAACCGGATCTGCTTTTCTCATGTGTTTGATAAGTAGGTATACATAATAGATATACTACGAACATTCACGTTTAGAGCGAATTTGGTGTACACATAGGATACCTATGCTACCTACATAGTACCTTACCTACATACTTCGACGACAACGACCAACGCATATTCATAAAACACAAATGAGAAAAGAAATAGAAAAACCAAGAGGGTACACAGCGTAGAAAATATGAAGAGGAAAAAAAAAATCACAAAAGAATATTTACACTGGCGTTATACTGTATACAGTACATATCTCGCGGGATACGATAGCAGAACGCTTGTAGAAATAACCTATACTCGTATAGTCGCTGCTAGTCGGCCGTTTTTCACGAAAATGTAGAATCTAAAGAAGGGGAAGGGGGGTAAAGAGGTGAAGATTGAAGCGAAGGAAAGCGTACAAACATTCCCGCAGCATACCCTTCGCATATATGTACTTTTCGCGCGAGCAAAAAAAAAAAAAAATGAAAGAAAAATCTAACTACACTGAAATAGCATTAAAAATGCATTACGTCTCTCGTTCTGGTATTCTACACGTAAGTAAGGACGTACGTACAGTACGGTTGTAGCATGAACCAAGGAGATGAGACGCGAACGGAGAATAAATCGCTAACGGTGGAATATGGCATACACAGGCACACATAAATACAACACAGACTGGCGAGAAAATTTGTACTCATCTTTGGTAACATTATACAGGGTGTCCAATGAATGAAAAACGTTTGTTGAACCTAGAAATAAATTTGGTCTAGCTTTTAAATTTATAGGGTACTACATTTGTATTGTACGTAATAATTGTAATAATGAAAATGTAGTACATAGTGAGTACTTGAGCAGCATGACTAATGAGATGACAAAAACACCCCGATTTTCGGAGAATAAAAACAATACCCGAATTGATCCATTCATCGAATAAACAAGCACTTGACGATTTTTTTTTCATCAGTGGAAGAGAGATACAGCTGGATATGGGGCAGAATGGCCGAAACAACCTAAAAGGCATATGTAATATCACTAGTGAATCTACAGACATAATTTTAAGCCTCTACCTCAATTTGGAGGGGAGATATGGGACGGAAAAGCTCAAAAAATATGAAAAATCATTCAAAAAGCTACCTCCTAGAGACGGTAAGAGGGTCCACCTCCAAAAGGCTTACCTGGGAACTCTATAAACCAATGAAGGAAAAAATACAAAACTTAAAACTTATTACATCAGTTTGCATTCTATAGAATTTACTTGTAAATTCCTTTTAATCTTTCTCGTAGGCACATTTGGGGCCCCTATTGAATGTACATATCAAATTTCAACTTTCTGACTCTAATTGGAGGGGAGTTATGCAGGGAACGGACTCAAAATGTAAAAAAAAAAAAAAAAAAAAAAAAAAAAAAAAAAACACAACCAAAGAACCACATTTTTGCGGTTTTGAAAGGGTGCAATGAAGCTGAAAAGTCGATACATACAGAAGACACATTTGGGGCTCCTACCAAGGTCACATACCAAATTAATTTGGAAGAAAGACAGGGGAGGAAAGCCATTTTTCAAAATCAAAAAGGGGAAAAGGCCTCATATCTTCTCTCCTAATTTACCTAAGAGTTCTCTATCGAATGGCGCAAACAGAAACTATTTTTACGTTTTTTGCCCCTCAGCAACCCTTCCCCTAAATTTGAGTATATCTGAATTTCGAACCAAACTCATCCCCGCTCATATACATCTAATCCGCCGACAAAATGAGTCGATTGACCAAATTGGAACGATTTTGGTCAGTATTAAGCAGAGTAAACGATTTTAGTGTTCCAGAGGAGTGAGGGGTGCGCACATTTTCAAGGTCAACCCCTGATATCTCTTCTTCTAATTGATTTAGGAGGTTGATTTTTGGATATGTTATACAACTTTGGATACCACATCGATTGGCTCAAAAAAGAGGAAGAAGTTTTGCGTTTTTGGTCCTTCAGCACCCCTTTTCCCAAATTTGGGCATAAGGTCATCCCTACTGATATAAATCTAATCCGCCTCCAAACTTGGCCGATTGATCGAATTGGAGCGATTTTGGTCGGTATTGAGCGGAGTAAACGTTTTTAGTCTTTGAGAGAAAAAAATAAAAATAAATATTTGACATGGCTAAACTCTGGTTTTTATTGACAATATGACATAGAAAAGCAGGCTAATTAGACAAAATCTCTAAAACACAATCATACTTCAGTGGATTCGTTCAGAACAGGTATTTCGGAAATTGATAAATTTGGTAAACTTCATTTCAAAGATAAACTTTCAAAATAAACTATCAAAAAATCTTCGATCTGCTCACGAATAAGTATAACGAACCACACGCGTTATTATCGATCTACTCATCCGAACTATAGAGTCATTGGCCAACAACACATAATACAACAATTTGCGAAACCACATCAATCCCTCTAGTAACCTCAGAAATTAAATACAGCACAACTGACGAATTTGAAAAACAAGCCACCATTGAAAATTGCTAATGTACTAGGTAGTGTTGTCGGCCTAAAGTGTATCACATCAGTTTGCATTCTGCAGAATTTACATGTATATTCCCTGCTGGTATTCCTTCTTTGGTTCTTGTAATTTCCATAAATCTCTTAATATTATTAGGAAGCAATTCAAATGTTGTCAGCGAGACTCTCTGTACTTGGTACGTGTCCAATTTAACTGAAAAGAAGATTCGAGGAAAAATGATTGCTACATTAAAAAATATACGTAAACGTCATGACCACGTGGCCAAAGAAGTGGGCAGTTCAGCCACAGTCAGTGTTTATATGATCACAATGTGGTGTATTTTGGCTGATTTCAACCTTCAAAAAATCTGACGATGATCGTGTTAAAATGTATACGATTCAAAAATGATTAACATTCGGGCTAAGACTCATCTAACTATTTTATGAACGAATTCTAGTAGCTTTAAGTTACATCCAACAGCATCACTAGCTGACATCGAGGAAGTTTTTTTCTTCTCAGGTACGATTAAATGAAGTTAATAGAAATTTAGTCCGTTTCATTCGGTTAAAAAATATTTAAATAGCCATTCAGATGATAATTTAGTCATTTATTGATTTGCCATGGTTCCGTTTGGAATAATTTCATCGTTTTTTTTTTTTTTTACAGATTACAGTAATTTAAATTGTTTCAATTTAAATTCTAGCGGAGATATGAAAAGGGTAAACTTGAAATGAAGAAAACCTGCTTTAAAAAGTACTTTGAGTCTGCGAGGGGATAGAATGGGGCTGAGAAGTCGAACTCCTCAAAGGCACTTCCAGTAAATAGACGTACATACCAGATTATGCGAGGAATGCTCTTTTTCCAAAATCAAAATAGGAGAAAATCCGCATACCTGCCCTCCTAGTTGAACTGGGAGGCTGTATTTTGTGTATGCTTGACAATTTTGGATTCTTCATAGGTTGGTTTAAAAATGAACAAATTTTTACAATTTTAGCTTCTCAACACACCTTTCGCATCTGCGCCGAACTAAATCTTGATCCAAGAATTTGACCGATTTTGATGAGTATCGAAGAAATAAATTTCAAGCCCTCCCCTATAACGATAGTACGTGAAACGCTCACTTTCTTAGAAAATGCGACGTAAATCAGGCTGAAAATCATTCGACATTATCTACTGGAATCAGAATTTTCAAAACTGCCAACACACAAAAATGAAACCAATACAAAACGTCTGCAATTTCTGTTGAAAAAATCACCCGAAACCAAGCCAAAATCAAGACACCGAAAGAAAAAAAAGCACATGAATTAAAAATCTGCCCTGCCCCTTCGCCACAACGCAGCATCGCAATCCTCGAATAATCACATTGTAATTAACGTTGCGGCGTGGAGACTATTTCCACACGAATTCAAATCATAGCGTAACTTTTTCAGCCGCCTTCTTTTTGCTCCTACGTGTACCTTACCTAGAATCCAAGTTGAAACAAGTTTTTTGCGGCGACATTCTTGTTATCATTTTTCTCTTCCGCACAAAGGTTAATTTCACGCTCGAAAAAAACCCTTAACGCTCGGCAACTTCATCTCATCGTCACGTCAGCTTTCGCCCCGATGTACGACTGCCAACCAGCTATGCTTGGTTAACCACACACAACCCTGCGCCCGCATCCTTTGGCAAGATTAGAAGCTACGTAGATTAGCGAAAGAAAGCAGGAAAAAAAAAAGGCTACCGTCAAAAGACGCGGTGATAAGTACGGTGATTAGAGTAGGCTTCGCGGAAAGAAGGATTTTTTGAAAAGCTGATTGAAATTCCGCCCCAACGCATCGACGATGACATCGTGTACCCGTAATACCGTATACCGAAGACCCCCACGACGATGATGACGATGACGACGACGACGCCGTCAGTCGCACAAAATTCAGGCAGATATTGCCGGATACGGTCGTTGTGGCGGCGTCAAGTGTTTACTTTTCTTCTGGGATTATTTTAAAAACGACGACGACGACGCAACGTTGCGACCCGAAAATCGTAACTCGAAATACGTAAGCAGAAAGCGAAGAAAATTCCATACAGGTGTATTCAAATTTAAACGTAATTCTTCAGAAGCTGTAGTGTGCTCGGGTAAATTATGAGAAAAAATTATTCACATATTTTACATTGAATAAAATAAATGTATACCTGGAACTTACAACTGAGACGAGTAACATGATAGGTGTAATGAAAAATTAGAAGTGTTGCCCATTCAACGATAAATTATCGTACAATGAAATCTGACGTAGGTTGAAATTAAAAAATACACGTAGAAAGGAGTGTAAATACCACTCACACTCACATATACCTAGCTCTTTCCCCCGTTTAGACACTGTGGGTTTTTTCTAGCAATTACAAGATTCGATATTCAGCTTAACAGTTTGGAAAATAAAACCCTTTCGGTATCGCATACTCTTTTCATAAAGTCGCCTCAATTATTCCCCTAACAAATTCCCAAAATTGTAGCAAAAAAATTTTCAATTTTCACTCAGATATAAGATGGCGATTGAATTAAAAAATCGATACCATACCGTCGCGTATATCTATCTACATACAACCATAGGTACACAAATGCGTAGGTAAGGTACTAGCTACGTCGCCAGTAAAATCCCATTTTCATATTCTCATCGCTCGTTTAAAATTCCCCATACGTTCGTGCGTGTTCGTTTCAATATAAATGTACATACAATGTAGGTAGACTGTATACGGCTAATTATTTAGAAAAAAATTTCCTCTGTTGATTTTCATCAAACAGAGAAAAGTATAAAATTAACTTTACGTAGGATGCAAAAAATTCAACGATGATTGTATTGTTCATATTACACAGATGGAATTTCTGAAATAGCTTTGGCACAGCATTTGCCAGCTAAAAACCTTCGTACAATCTTTACACTCGACATGATATTCGGTGAAATACGAAATTATACCATAAATCAACACTTCAACATGTACCATGGTAGTCTCTACACAGCCCACATGCAGCCGAAAAAAAACCCCTACAAATTTATATCACAAGAAAACAATATCGATTCAATCAATTCAGCCAAAATAGGAGTCGACAGAACGTTGGACGTTCTCCATTGTCTTTTATCGAAAGAAAAAGCGATATGTTGCAGATAAGCTAACAGATCTCCTTTGGTGGACAATTCTGAACATTGTTGGCATATCATTCCGGTCAAATAATCTAATTTCGAACCAGCTTCTGAAATCTTCTCACTGCGTTTATCACATCCATTACAGTTTTCAATAGATTTGGACCTCGAGTGAAATCTGTCATTTCTATCATAATCATGGGCATATGTTCGGCCAAAACGATTATATCGTTTCCAGTGTCGTTTCATGCGGCTACTTTTTGATTAAATTTCAATTTCTCGCTTAGAAAATGTTCCCCTTGATAAGTGATGTTTTGTTCATCTTCTTCGGTAATGTTACACACGGCTTCTCTAGCAGTAGGCTCATTTCAAATCAAAACAACCCAAAAAGTAACTCCGGTCTACCGATTTCGTTCATAAATCTTTCATGAGTTTCCTCGGTGGTCTAAAGAAGGAATCGTCGTCGTTTCGGTTCTAACGGAGGGGGAGGTGATGGAGGTGGTGGTGGTGGCCATTGTTATTTTTGGAATAATTTCGATTTTTTTGTCAAACAACCCAACTTTAAAGGCTCATATTACCAGATTTATTGGACTTGGAATAAATCTGTTTGCACAGTTTTATAGGTAATCCAAAGTATATTTGAAATTGATGGTCTAAATTTTAAAAGCTGAAATTTGAACTTTTTTGATAAAAGCTCAACTTTTCAAGATGAATATAAAGATTGAAAACTACCATTTAAAAATCCGAAAAAATTACCATCAAGACAGCTTTTTATTTTCATTTCAACCAAATGATTATTAAAATGTTATCTCAATATCCCAAGGGACACGGAGGTTCGCAATTTTGGTCAAATTGTAAAAAATTGAAAAAATGAAGTGGCATATCGATTTTAACTAACTCGAGGAGGCTGAGTTCGAATATCGGCTTACTTTTCTGATTCCAACTAGCCAGTCATCTTTCCCCTCCTCCAACGTGGTCAAAATTCAAAGAAATTGAAAAAATGAATTGACATCGATTCTTACCAATTTTAGTTCGCTGCGGATGAATATCGAATTAATTTTTTTTATCCAACCTCGCCAACACCCTTCCCCCCCTCATCAACATAGTTAACATTTAGAAAAATTGAAAATGTGATGTAGCATGTCGAATCTTGCCAATTACAATACGCTGATTTCGAATAGCGGCTTACTTTTGCAATCCAACTCTTCTGTACCCACATTTGCCAAATTTTTGCTAGCTTGAAAGTCAGTTTAGCGCATGACGGAGTCGGATTAAAAAAGTGAGTTGATATTAGTGATTTTAGCGCTACAGAATTAGTATGAATCGATATGCTACACGTCATTTTCATAATTTTCCAATATTTTATAGTTTTTGAGGTGGCTGGGAGGGCGGAGGGGGGGAGTGGTATTAAGGGACAAATCCAAAAAATGAGTAAATATTCATGATCAGCGACAAGTTTTCAGAATTTTGACCACATTAAGCGGGCTGAGGGAGGGGGGGTATAGAAAGGTCGGATCAAAAAATAAGCTGATAATCAAACTCAGCGCCCTTGAATTAGTTGGAATCAACATGTCACTCCACTTTTACCTTCTTTTTTTTTTCATTTTGAACCAAATTGAAAAACCCTGTGCCTCCCAGAGACGTCGAGATGGCGTTTTGAAAATTAATTAGTTGAAACTAGCATAAAAAATTCTATTAATGGTAATTTTTTTCAGTTTTTTAAAAGATAGCTTTCAACTTTAATGCACATCATGAAAAGTTGAGCTTCCATCTCGAAAGTTCAGACGCTTCCGATGCTCTTTTAAATTGCCTATAAAACTGTGCAAATAAGAGTTATTTCAAGTCCAACCAATTTCGAAATATGAGCCTTCAAAGTTGAGTTGTTCAATGAAGAATCGAGATTTCTCGAAAATTTCAAAGAATTTCAAGGTCAAAAAGTGTCAGAACCATCATACTTCCTCAATTAATTGAGGTAAGATGGTGATTTTTTGATATACTGTCCAATTTTGGAATTGTCTATCGATTGATTCGAACAGGAATTTTTTGCGATTTTAGTCCCTCAGTATCCCCTTTCTCAAAATGAGACAAAACTGAATTTTGATCCAAGGTCATCGCCTCCCCTTCCTCAATTACCAAATTTGAACAATTTCGGTCGGTATCGAGCAGAGCAAATAATTTTTAATTTCGAAGGGAAAAAAATAAAAAAATCTGACATGGCCAAAATGGTCGTAGTTGTCGTCTGTAACCTCAAAACATACATGCTGATTGCCCCTCCCCTCACTTCCGCCATAGGTCGACCGATCATAATAGCCTAGTTTTCATTGACACATTATGATATAGAAAATTAAGACTAAAAACATAAAATGATGAAATATTCATTGTAAAATCACGAATTAAAAGATCGATACCCGAAAAAAGAATCATCGTTAAGAATTTACCTCAAGTTGGTCATCTTGGAGAATAAATCCATTCCTAATTGTACATAATATTTCGTAAGATAGCACTTTACCATCTACGTTCATACGCGAATCGAATCAAGAGAGAGAAAAAAAACCAAGATTAAAGTTCCATTATAATTTTTTCGTTTTTTTTCCAACACAAACTTCGCTTCACATCGGTTCATTATTTCAAAGTATACTTGACGCTGTTGAAAAATCATCGTTACCATACTCCAGAAAATAAAAGAACAAACGTTAAAAAGCCAGGAAATGAGAAAATCCATCGCCAGCAGCGTTACAGCGCCGAGTAGCACGCTCACTACAATACACGTATAATACGCGACTTAGGTATTGTATATCTAGATCTACATAACAAATATACTAATTAAAGTGGATGCTAAAGCTCGGTCGAATAAAATCACGCAGCACAGCATAACAATTACACTACGTGAACTTCTGTACTCTACATTTGTCAGGTGAATAGTGGTCGCGCGTTCGTTGTGACAATTGACGAAATTCGTAATTTGCTGCCACCAGCGAGCGACGAAGACGAAGACGACGACGATGCTCAAATAACTCTTACCTAGCATAGGAACGTGGGTACCTACTCGAGTTTCTATAGAAGAAATTACTTCATCGCGTTCCTAAAGTACTAATGTGCAAGTTAGGATAGGTTGAGGTACGAGGAAAGCACAAATATAGTTAGGTAGGTAGGTGTGGATTGGTTAGAGTAGGTAGGTAGGTATAACGAGAGTTCTAAAACCTTCACAACTATTTCGTCGAGTTAGTTCTCATAAAATGACGCGTACGTTATGAGATTTAAAACGAATCGACGAAAAGGAAAGACGATATGGGAAAGCACAGACAGAGCAAGAACGAGTACGTATTACGTACGAGGATTATTATATACGAGTATCTCTACTTACGGACGTACGTCTACGTACCGTATACGTACGATGATTCTTATAATATAAAGTTTGATGCGGAACTAAACTAGTACACATATGGTTAAATGCAATTGGAACTCGTGATTAAAAGTTGGAATGTGTACGAGCGACGAGGAAAATACATCTATATGTGTATAATTAAAGAGAACAGAATTCAAAATGAAGAAGGAAAATTTTTTTATTGAATTCAAGATGCGGTTACCGCTGAGCTTGTATTTACGTACATTGCATCGTGCAGCGCTTTCAGCAAAGCCTTCTGCAGTAAAAGTAGCAATATAACAATTTAAGAAACTCACATTGACAAGATTACGAGCTACTTGATCTACAGAACAGAATCAGTTCACTTGTAATTTACAGCGAAGAGGAGAAAAAAATTTCTCGTAGAAGAAATTTCATAAGAAAACATAGAGCGCGACAGATTTTTCCATTTCTTTGGTCCAATTTTGGGAGCTCATACAGTCCTTATTATGAACTTATATGATGCTAAAATTTTATACAAAAGGATTTCATCTCAAAGTTTGTTACACACACAAAAATTTTTCCAAATCGAAAAATTTAATTTTTTATTGATCTATTTCAAAAATACCTTTAAAATTTGTTAAGGTCTAGTTCATGCGGGTTGAATCGATGTTCCTCTCGCGTTGAGCTTATAAGGCTTTCGAGTACCTTTATTCATGATTTTTATACAAAATTTGTTAACATCATTCGATCATCTGAAATGTTGATGTGAAAAGATAGGAAGTAGGATGAATAAATAACTTGTGGTGAATTTTAATTATGGAAGGAGTTCGTGTTAAATCACTCATCGCTGCTTCAGTGCTTCTTCGTTTGTGAGATACTAAATTATAGAACGTAAAATGATATACGTTTGTAAGGCTTAATATGGCATTGAATAAAACTCATTTACTACATTGATTGATTTGAAATTTTTTCTAATATGCGGAATGTTATCTTGAAACTAATTTTGCCTAGAAATATAATATCCAATTATTCAATCATCTTCACTTTTTCTCAACATTTTGTTTCTTCTCATTTCATGATTTTCTAAACTTCAAATGCTTCCAGCTCAGCGAAAAATGAGCTAGGATACTCATCGCGATCTCAAAATGTCCGCCTCGATTTCTCCTATCATTTCAGCGAAAGAAATCATTTACAAAAATTCTGATTTCAGGTATATTTTTTGCTGCATGGTACACATTTGATAAAAGTAGGAAAAAAATGCATTTCTAAAAAAAACTTCAACAAAGAGACCATATTTCATCTATTTCAGACCTTTAAAAGCAATTATTCATTCATTTATTTTTTAAACCATTTACATTGCATGATTGGATGTTGGAATACTCAATGAGAACCTCTAAAGAGGATACAAGCGATAAAAACTCATCTCAAATGAACAAAAGCAAGAGCACTTGGCTCATTGCACTATCAAATTGCTAAAAAAAAAGGCATCTCTTTTTTCAGTCTGCTTTTCGTGACATACCACAATAATGAGAATCGAAAAAAAGCATCGCTCCCAAAAGGCGCATGTAGGGCCTATACCAAATGTACATACCAAATTTCAACTTTCGACTCATTTCAGTGGTGAGATAGAGAAGGAACCGCCCTTTTTCAAGGTCAATAAGATGAAAATCCTCATGTTCTCCCTCCTAATTGACGTAGAAGGTTGATTTTAGGAAATTTTATGCAACTTTGGATTCTCTATAGATTGATTTGAAAAGGAACAATTTTTGTGTTTTTCACTCCTCAGCACCCACTTCCCTAAAATGGGGCAAAACTGAATTCTGACCCAAGGTCATCTCTACATATATACATCTAATCTGCCGTCAAACTGAGCCGATTGATCGAATTGGAGCGATTTTGATCATTATCGAGCATAGTAACTAATTACAATTTTCGAGGGGAAAAACATAAAATAAAAATAAATATCTGGCATGGCAAAAATTGTCTTAATGGCCTTCTACCTACCCAAAACGGATTTTGTTGGGTTTCTCCCCCCTCCCAACTTCCGGTGGTTGATAGACTATAATAGTATGGTTTTCATTAACGATATGACATAAAAAATTAGGCTGAAAAATTCTTAAAAAAACAAAAAACCATTTTTAAGCACTTCCAAATCATCCATGGGAGATTAAATTGAAATATTGCATTCAATGATCTGAAATTGATGTGCTACATCAATTTTAGGAGTGAGAGGAAAGGATTGCGAGAGCATAAACGAAATTAGTTTGAGGCCCTAAAAAACCATTTAGGTCATATTTGAGCATATCAAAGTTATCGCATTCATTTATCATCTTTCCCAATCGAAAATCATTTTCTCAGCTCGATACAAATCAAAATCGGCTAAAATCAGCCAGTAGACAGAATGGCCACGGAATAGATATTTTCGAGTGGGGGCACCCGTGGGTCAAAATTGCGAAATAACCAAATTTATGGGAGGGCTTGCTGAGGGGTTTGTGAATACTTCATCCAAAAATTAGCTTTTCAATCTCTTTAGACGTGGAGATATTGGAAGTTTTCCTCTTTTTGACCCTTGAAAAAGCCTGCTCTACTCATACCTCCCCCCAATCCAGGCGGGGCATTGAAATTTGGTATGTATACTCAGTACAGGGATACTAGATGTATCATCAGAACGCTACGAATTTTCAGCTTCATTGCACTCTCTAAATTACGAAGAGGAAGATAAACGAACGAGAAAAATAAGCATATTTGGCAGAAAAATACAAGAGCATGCGCATAAAAGGTCTAATATTTTATGAAATTTTTCACGTGGAATGTTAGGAAATAAACGTATCATATGAGTGAGCTGTCTCGTACACGTTTGAAAGAAAAGAGAAGGTCGATACGGAATTCAATGAATTTTGAAAGGTATCTCAAGAACTTTCAGTTCATTTTCAGGAATAATACCCAAAAATTGAGTGAATTATATTATGATTACGGAGAACGAAGAATATCAATAATAAATTCTAATTAGTGGCTAGCACAAGGTACGATCGAAATTTAGAATGTACAGAGCTATAAATTCGAAAATCCTTTATTATCATCATCTGTGATGAGTTGTATGTTACAGTAAAAGTACGCTGTTTGTACCAGTTCCAAACACCTTACAGGTTTATTTAATTATCAATATTATGCGGCTGCATTCTGGTCGCTTGATTACTTATTTTGCACTTTTCATCCATTTTTGTCAGGTTTTTTCCGACTTTCAATGTTTTTCAACGATTTTTTTTTTACAATTTAAATCAATTTTATCTTATTTTTGGTGCGGTTTTCACCATTTTTAGTCAGTTTTTAATGATCTCAAGTACGTAAGATCACACTACGCCTCAAAAGGAAAGAATCAGCAACCAACAACTTACTTTGCAAAATTTTAAAACTCATACCTCATTATACCATTTCCCCATAGATACTAAATAGGTATCAGATACCATGTACCTACACTTCGACTGGATAGTGTGTAGGTGGTGTATGCGTAAAATACCCCTATGGCTATTATATCAAACCACATTACATAGGCACAACTATACCTGTCTATATGAACTACATAAATGAGACTTCGAAGAGAGAGAAAAAAAAAGTAACTAATCGAGGTATTTAAAAATCGATACGTCACCTTCGCTCGACGTCCTAGTCGCTTCTATACACGTAAGTAATATTTCATTCAGCACCTCAAGTTCTACATGTTTAGATGTACAAACGTGGCGAAAATCGAACTAACGCGAAATTTTTCTCGCTAAACTACGCATACCTCGCTCCTATTTGTTGTTCATGTTCGCTTCATGATGTTTTCCCAACACTACCATCATCCATCATCTTACACGTATACACGTGGTAGGTTTAGGTATATGAGGTGGTGTTCAACGTATGGTACATATGTATAGCACTTTTGCTGAGATAGCAACATGCTGCTGGAAAAAAGGTATCGTATGTTTTTCACGATAGCGACGACTTAACGAGTGCATTACGAGTAAAATACCTTCACCGTTGTACAAGATTGGAAACATTTATTTCACGAGTTTACTTAATCTTTGCTATTTTTTTTCGACTGTGCGCTTACTTACGTAACACTCGTGTGTTCATGTACATGTACAAGTTCCTGTCCTGCTTACAATTCTGCATCTTACATAGAAATGGTAAGGCGTGCTAAAGCAAGTTTTTTTTTCAATAGTTGGAAGGAGAGAGGGAGCGTGAAGTGAAGTCAAATGAACGTGGTAAAATTTGGTGAGTCTAGCTTGACTTTCATCTAACACCCCCCCCCCCGTTCCAAATTTCAAATTTAAAAAGAAAAATTGGAAAATAAAATATTTATTTATTTGGTATTGACGTGTTTATAGTAGACTACATGAGGTCAAAAAATTTTCGCGAATTTTTTTTTGCTTTTTAAGGATTCTAAAACCACATTTAAAAGCAGAAAAACTCGAATATTTTGAACTTTTTGGAGTTGAAAAAGCAAAAAAATGAAAAATAAAAAAAATACTCTCATTTATTATGTCATCAGAAATGAAAAATTGAAAAATTTCGTATTATCACTTCGTTATGCAGAAAAAATTTGAAACCAATGATTTTTTTCATTTGTGAACAGGATTTCGAAAGCTTTAGTTGTGAAAACTTATTTTGATTTTAGGTGATTTACTATGACACGTCAATGCCAGAAAAATTAAAAAAAAAATTTCACTCTGCATGCAAATTTAAAAATTTTAAACCAAAAGAGGGATGAAAAAACGTCAAATGGAAGAGCCCAAAATCTACATCACGTTCGTTAGACAAAATTTGCAACTTTTTTTGACTACCCCCTTCCAACTTTCGAAAAAAACAACTAAAATTGAAACAGTTCGGTGTTCATTCTTTCTATCATAGGAATTTCGGTCAAGTACGCCGCAAAGTTCACTGAAAATCTTTTGCTTTTCGAATCACGTTACAATCTTACATCTACCTAAAATTGAAAATTTACACGAAATAATTTATTTTAAACTCTTATGACAACGAAAACCCATATTTATCAAGTGACTTTACATCGCTGTCGATTGTGTATTATAAGATATGTAATGGAGTCGTCTAAATTTTTGTTATTTTGGAAATCTGTCAACGACGAGGTTACTGACCTTGAAAAGATGCAGTATAAATTTGAACTTCTAACTCAATTTTCTTAAATTTGGAAACCCACTTCCAAGTTCAAAAAATTTGCAAAAAATCAAATAAAAATTTTTTTTGAAAACTTTTTCAAAAAATGGAATTATTATACATATTTGAACCCAAAATGATCATTAATGAGAAGTTTTCATCACTATTCACCATTTCAGGGAGCTTCAAAAAATTACATCTTTTGCGTTTTTTCACGACTTTATGAAAAAGTATGAAGAAAGTTTTTTTTTTGAAAAACACCTTCTTGAAATGGACGAAGGGCATCAATTTTGGAGAATTAAGCGTCGTAGTATTTCAATTTTCTTTTCTACAGACGATTGTTCAGGAGTATTTAAAAAATGAAGTTTTCGTATTTTTTCAAGACTTTTTTGACTTTTCACACCATTAAAAATGTTTTTTTTTTTTTCAGTAAATCCTTCGTAAAACAGACCGAGTTACATTACCTTCGTTCATTCAACATCTTCAACATCTATTTTCTTCACTCTTGCCCTTTTTAAGGGTTCTCAATTGGTATTCCAGCATACAAAAATACATGTCTCAAAAAAAAAAAAAAAAAAAAAAAAAAGCCTATGAGAGTCTAAAATAGATGAAAAGTGTTCCTTGCAACAATTATTTTTTCGAAAAATCATTTTCTCAATTTTTTTTCAAAGAACGTAAGAAAATGTCTTTTTTGAGTGATTCTGAAAAAATCATCTGTGGAGGATAAAATTGAAATATTGCGCTTAATCATCTGAAATTGATGCACTAAATCTATTTGAAGAGGAGGGGGGGGGGGTTCTCAAAAAAAATTTCTTTCATGATTCTTCAGAGAATCAAGAAAAAAGCAAAAAGTTACATTTTTTAAAATTCCTGAAAAAAGAGAAAATACGTAGCAAACATTTTTCAACAATGATCATTTTGAGTTCAAATATGCATAAAAATTTCATTTTTTGAGGAAATGTTCAAAAAAAATTTTCATTGAATTTTCTGAAAATCTACGAACTTTAAGTAAGTTTTGCAAGTTTGAAAAATTGAGTTGAGCTGAAATTTTTACCACACCCTTGAATAGCCATTTCGTAACTATTGTAAACCCGCCGTATGCAGATATCCAAAAAAAAAAAAGTAAAATAATGTATATGTACCTACGTTGCACGTAATATAATACACGTCGGCTAAGTAGCCATATAGATTCAATAGAAAAATACCACTTTAGCTACTTCAAAAACCTATTTACATCAAACAGACACCATACACATCTCTACACATAATACGAGCGATGCCACACCACGATGAGAATAGCAGGGAAAAAGCGAACATGCCCTTTTTAAAAAAGTGCTTACAAATTAATCGTACGCGAACGTTGAAAAAAAAAAACGAAAAAAGTGGGGTTATTGGATAGGAATCGATTACCATACTGTTGAACGTAATTTAAAATGTTCAACTGTGTGTATAAAAAAGCTTGCGAATAAATTAGCTATTTAACAAAGCGCGTCGTCGTCTACGTTTAAGTAGCTAGACCTATATACCTAACTACAGCACAGGTATTTTCATTTTGAAATGCCAATAATCCTCGTATCCCTTTCTAATTAGTTTTACAGAGATTAAAACGTAACCAAACTTTGGTACGAAACGGTGATATTGTTGGTTTTTTTTCTGCGTAGCTTATTCCAATGAGATTAAAAAAAAAAAAAAAAAAGAAAAAGAAAAACGAAAATAGGAAATATGCACATATCGTCGATGCGTTTGTTTTTTTTTCTATTACCATTTTTATCGGTTTAATAATTTTTTTTCTCGGTGATATGGGCGTATATGTTGAAGTATCAAAGGGATGGGGTTTTTCACGCGAAAATGTCAAAAACGAGAAACAACTCATTAGTCGATTCGTTAACTTATTTTTAATTACAGTAGCGTACTGTAGACCTACGTAATATAGTATTGTTCGGGTATTTAAAAAGCATCCGAATGAAAACATCGTTAACGCTGGTAACATCTTGTTTACCTATATTCATTAACTATGGTTGCTTTGCAAATCTAAAAAACTAGGTCTTTGAATAAAAGTATTATCATAGGCAAATTTTAAATAGATGAGGTGCAAACTCAAGACTTCCCTCCCCATTCCCAAATGCTTTTGCATGTATGCACAATATCTTAAAGTAATAGGACACTCTACTATGCTAAACAGGTACAATTAAGGTTTAAATGCAACAGTAACGTGGCTCCTTTTCTTAGAGTATGCCCCAACAACCTCGACCCACTTGCTGAAAATGTTGAGTAACATCGATCAATAAATAAATTTTTTCAACTATCATACTTCTTTAGTAACTTTAACTGACAACGTATTCGCAGTAGAAACTATTGCTATTAAATATTTTTTCTTTCCAAAAGAACATCAATCAGCAGGTGAACAATACAGCACAATGCCCAAGCTTTCAATACAGTGACAAATCACCTCCAAAGGTATCGCCAATCGAAGAAAAGAAACGAGTTTAAAATTTCGAATCTACTGCCGAAGATAAAAGTGAATCGGGTCGATAACTTGAAAAAAAAAAGCAAGTAATCTTTAATTATTTCTCTATGGAAATCAACTGTATTTTTTTCAGCCTACTTCGATCAGAATGATTCGTTTCAAGAGCAAGTTAAAAATTACACGTTGACGCGTAAGTAACTCGAGGAACCAATGACGACTCCAAAAATGCTCAACTTCACTGCAACATACAACACGATCAAGTATCGCGAGATTCACATTGCCACAGAATCCACACTAGAAATTTTACCAACCCTGTAAATTCCATCGAATGGAAGATAACCAAGTACGGAAACTGTACGACAGGTTGTCGGAAGCTCGACACTGTGGTCAACAACTACCTAGTAGGATCATAGGCGTCACCCGACTATTTTTGTGAATGATGCCAAAACTTTACAAGTGTCATCTGTCTCGGATTAAAATTATGTGGCATCCCCCTTTGCCGTCCATTTTTTATTCATTCTATATGAACAATTCAAAATGTTGATATGAAAAAGTCTATCTATACCCAGTATTGTTCGATGAGCGCGAGAGTGATTTTTCTTTTTGTAATCGTGTTACTATTTTGACAGACTTCATCAGAGCTGGGTTCAAATTTTCGATTCTTGCAAATACTAAAAATCCAAAATTTGGGTAAATTTTGGACACTGGTATCCATTTACAACGCCTAAAAATCTACTATTCCAATTGAATGAAAGTTTTCAACTTGTAGACCCAAATTGGGCCCCAAACAATGTGTTCAAATTTCATTTCGAACTTTATGCGAGTCTTGCAAATTTAACAAATTTAGTTATGAAATTGAAATTCTTACTACATTTTTTTGATATAATTTCACAACCATTGTGACTCCGCCGTTTGCAGATTTCCTAAATTCAACATTGGGTATTTCGTTTTCACAAATTCCACTTTTCATGATGAGCACGAAAAGGTTGAAAGCTCCCGTTTAAAAATCTCAAAAAATTACTGACTTTTGAAAGAGCAGTTTTGGGATCTTAAAACTATCAAGGTCTGAGACGATTTTGAAGCTTCGTAAATCCCAGGCACAAAATTTGGGTTTTAAGCCTTCCCTTCACAAGTCCAATTTGCGGCCAATGCTCAGATGATTGTCAAAATTGAATTCTGCCATCACAAAAACTCCTGTATTGGACTCACTCAATTTTTAGCCTTCTGAATTTTATAACTGACTCGAATGGACGTAAATTATTCATTTCAAGAGGAATTTCCAAACGCACTTTTTCTTTTTTACACCTTAGCTCCATTCTACGAACACAGTAAAAAAGTAAAATATGGGTAATACTTGTCTTTACATGCACTACAACGTTTGTCTGAATCAATTTCTCGATTTTTGTAACATAACGAACTTCTTACTTGAGAAAATTGCTACTTTTTGAAGGAAAGCCAGGCCCTCTTCACAACTTCTAACAAAAGGTTGGTCCAACATTCCTCTTATTTCACATGATAGTGGGAAGTACAACGCAAGAAAAATACTTTCAACAGTGAGCTGAGCAGATTTTTGAGAATTATTTGTGTCATTGGAAATATTCAAAAATGATTTTATTCTGGACGCTATAGCTTCTCCCTATAACATTTGGGAGGGGGAGGGGGTGTCAAAGAAGTAAAAACGTTCATCTTTCAATGTTCTTCAACTTTTGTTTCAACGTTATTTTCATAAAAACGTTATTTGGAAAGTAATTGCCAAAAAAACTATCTTTGCACTCCCTTGCTCTCCCTGTTTTCCAAAACGGGAGTAAAATATAGATGGATTCTAGGGAACTTTAGAAACATTGAAATACACTTTGCACAATACCTATGCACAAAATTTCCATATTAGGTCAATTCTGACCGAGTTCAAGCCTAAAAAAAAAACCATAATATCTTTTTTATGACTAATTTTCTTGTTCTAGAATAAATTTAGCAAATGGATAGAAGGTATTTTTCTGCAGCTTGGGAATATCTATCATTGTTATGTTGAGCGAAAAATCATATTACAATGGTATACTGCTGTACAGAAGAACTGACCACTCAATTCGATACTCAACATAAATCTAAATCAATACACAGCTTACAATATAATCCAACGTATTTATACTATGTTTGCTGGTTTCCAGATATGAACTGAATAGTTGAAAAGCAGGATAATTTCGATTAAGAAAGCTGAAACTTACAATAAATGAAAAAATAAAAAAAAACGATAGCAGAGTATTTGCTTTCAGTTTGATTTTACGATGAATCGGTTTTATTGCCGATTCGTACCAACGCAACGTTACGTAGCCTATACGTAAACGATATTGCGTAGATGATAAAAAAATAACATTTTCCCATCTTTTTGGAAGAAAAGATTATATATAACGAGTGAAAGCTCGATATATGCATAAGTAGCTCGAGCACGCATACACGAGCTTATTGGCGTAAAGCAGGTGGAAGGAGGTGGCGGGAAGTAAACGATGGGATTCCTTCGGTATAAAAACATTGTGTTTTCAAACGATCCTATTTCGATGATACTCGACCATCGATGTTATTGTAGAAAACGATAGACTCACGAGTGGAAAAAAAAATGCTATAAGAGATGAGAAAATACGATGAAAATGAAAGGAAAAAATTTTTCAATTTATACCATCGAACGATGCGTAAAACGAATTTGTGGGTGTAAAATTTCGCCTATGTAAACGAAAAATTCTATCCAGCGTGAAAAACTGCGATACACGAACGACGAGCTGGTGATAGATACATGATACACGTACAATATAATACGAGTAGTAGAGAGTATGGCAAATAGAAAACCTTCAACAGCCGTCAGTAGATACCTAACCAATTGGCTATTGCCTGGTGTGAAAATTTACTCAATTTTTTCAACGAGTTTGTACCGAAATTAACTACAAGTACGTATGGTAAACTCACCATTCTATGTATAAAACTTTCCAACTCGAAACAAATCTCTGCCTAAATTCTCGATCCATAAGACTACATACGACGCACTTTTTACAAATTAATGCAGCTATAAACGATCTGCTAGGTAAATTTTCACCAATGAAAGCCAAAAGATCATTTACCAGAACGTACGTATTTTCCGCCGATGGGTAGGTAGTAGGCACCTCCTACCTACATCATATATATTCGTACCTTTTCAAAGACAAGGGTACATGATGAGCTAACTCAGCAAGAACCTCGTTTTGTTCAAACATCGTCGTTGGTACGTGTCTCTTTATTACCAACAAACGTGTAACTTTCAAATTATGGGTATGTTCTGAGATCACATAAAGGTACATACAAGTACGACGAGGTGATATTGAACGTCGTCGACAAGTTCCAATTGAATGACTTACCATTCAAGGTAGCTCTGCCATGCAGTAAGAGTAGATATGTAATGTATGTTTTGCACCACCTAAGAATTTTTCATTTTTTCTCTTAAACTTAACGACACAGAGAAATGGTTAATGTTCATTTTTTATCTAGAAAAGATTGGTGCAAGGTTCAATGAATGTTATCAAAACCTCTCAAAATAGGTTCAACATGGCTGTTTTTAATTAGTCTTTGTTCGTTCTATTCAAAAAAACAAAAATATTACATTTCCCGATTATTCGATAAATAATTTGAATGTTTTAGTAGATTTTGTTAAAAGTAAGGGTATTCCCCTATTGCAATTTAATGAAAAAAATTATTCCATTACTAGAAATGCTAAAAAATCTTATTGAGGAAGGGAAGGAAGCGAGTCTCACCATTAATACAGACAAAACTAAAATTCTCACAAGAGAGGGACCAAAACCTACAAAAAAAAAAAATTGGTGTAAATTTGATAGAAATCGTTAATGACA